>JAPKLW010002038.1:26867-58806 GCA_026898455.1 Plectranthus barbatus
ACGGGAGTAAAATAACCACAAACAAGCATGTTCACACATCAAAATACAGGTCATTTTACGCACGTATCAGTACCTGGGCTGAGTTGAGGAATGAATTTTTGGCGAACTTCTTTCCACCTAGCTTCATCAGACAAAGAAGGAAGGATATTACCAAATTCGCTCAGAGGTACGATGAGAATTTCTATGAGGCTTGGGAGCGATACAAAGAGTTGTGAGAGCCTGCCCCGGTCATGGTTTATCTCTTGAGGAGCAGGCAGAGACCTTTTATGAAGGTTTGAATGACAGAACTGTGGAGCTGGTTGATGCTACAATCGGAGATAGAATTATGACAAAGAGTCTTAGGAGAGCCATGGAATTCTTCCAGAAGATGACCAATAATACCTACAGGTGGTATGCTATTCGACAAAGGCCTATCAAAGCTGTGGAGCAGGTTACTAATGAAGTTTACATAAAGGTTGAAGTCAAAAAGCTTCAAGAAGATTTTGCTGCACTTAAAGTTGGACATACTGTTGCTGCTATTGAGCAAGTCCAAGCTCAGGGAGAAGGAGACTGCATGGATGTGAATTTTGTCCAATGAGATGATTTCCAAGATAACTACCAAGGAGGCTATCAGCAAAACAGTCAGACCTACAATCCCAATTCTGCAAGAAACCGTCCTGGTTTCTCTTACTCAAATCCTCAAGGGGCAGAACAACCACCACCTGGCTTCGCGGTTCAGAATGGAGCAGTTGTGGAGAAGAAAAAGTCTAATCTTGAAGAAATCTTGGCTAAGTTCATGGAAGGCTCAACTGATAGAGTGGGAAAACTAGAGCAAGAAGTTTATGGAGTAAGCACCAAGGTGGATAGAGTGGAGAAGCACATGCAGATTATTGAAACAAGGGTTAGCCAGATTGCTAATGCCCTTGGAGCTCAGCACAAGCCCGGCCATCTTCCGAGCAATATTGAAGTCAATTCGAAAAATAAGAAGAATGAAGTCAATGCAATCACTCTCAGAGTTGGAAAATCATACCAGGGGCCAAAACATCCAGAAACAGACCAACCGGAGGGAAATAGAGATGAACAGGTTGAAGAACCCGCTGAAGAGGCCTCTGTTTTGATCGACATAGCCCGTGTCGGTCTATACGGAGGCTTATGTGAGACGTCCACACAGGAGTCTGTGTCGATCGACGCAGGCCCATCTCAGTCGATGCAGACATCGGACCCGCCTATTATGTGGCCCCCGATGCCATTTCCGCAACACTTTGCCAAATCCAAGATGAATGAGAGGTACGCACGTTTCTTGGAGAACATGAAGAAAGTCCACATTAATATTCCACTGGTCGAGGCCCTGCGAGGGATGCCCAGTTACATCAAATTCTTGAAGGATATGGATTCTTAGAAAAGGCCGTTCCTGGAGGATGAGACCGTCAATCTGTTTGAGGAGTGTAGTGTTGTGATTCAGAAGAAGATGCCGCTTAAGAGGGAGGATCCCGATTATTTTACCATTTCTTGCATCATCTGCGGAGAGACTTTTGGCAGGGTATTGTGTGACTCAGGAGCATCCATAAATCTTATGCCCTTGTCGATCTTCATACGATTGGAAATTAGGAGCATCAAGCCAACCACTATTTCGCTCCAAATGGTAGACAAATCAGTGTCCTATCCTAAGGGCATTGTTGAAGATGTGCTGGTTAAGGTTAAAGATTTCATAATCCCTGCAGACTTCGTAGTTTTGGACATGGAGGAAGATCAAAATATCCCTCTCATCTTGGAAGGCCATTTATGAAAACTGAAGGTGCAGTGATTTACATTAGGGATGGGAAGCTGACTTTCCGAGTGAATGATAAATCTGTCACATTCCCAAGTCCATGCAGAAGCACAATGATGGGAGCTACCAAGAGGAGTGTCACATGATAAACTGTTATGTACAGTGACATCTTCTTCCTTTTCTTCCATTAAATCTGATCCTGATTTTCTTGAAATCTGTGTACTGCACTCTCTCTTTTGTTCTACAAATTTAGATAATGCTGATGAGGAGATTTGGAATCTTGTAATGGAGTTGGTGTTGGGTTTTTCCGTGAACCGAATCACCAAAACCAAACTGAACCGGATCGATTTATGGTTATTGCACATAATTAATATTCTCAAAACCCTAGCATGCTCCTATGAATTTAATACAAAGATTTGTGGATTTAGGGCTTACCGTAACTCCATCGAGTCTGAACCAATCTTTTGCGTTTGAATTCCAAATCTCAATTCAACCACGCGATTCGAATTAATCTGCGGAAATAGAAATTAGAGATCTAATTTCTAAGAATAAATTCAAAAAACAAAAGGAGAAGAAAAGAAAAATCTGTTCTCCAGATTAGATCTTCAGGGCTGTGTCCCAATGCTGTTCAGATCTACTACTGGTGAGGACTCCGTAGATCTGTATTCTGAGCAGGACCAGAATCGAAATTCTCCTCCCTCTTCTCCCAAAATTGGCGCCTCCCTCTCTCTAGGTTTAGTGTGTTTCAACTGTGTTACAACTTATGAGAGAGAGCTGTCTATTTATAGACCTAGGGTTGAAAACCCTAATGGGCCATTTTGGGCTATTTCAGCATATTTAATTGGGCCAGACCTGGGACCTAATGCAAATAATAAAGTGGGCCTATAAATTAATTAATTCCCATGTCCACAACCTAGGACACAATTAATATTAATTCTTTTTCACCACAGAATTAATACTGACCTACCCCTTTATTACCACGTTATGAGAACGGGCTGCATTAATTGAGAATCCCCATATTTAAGGTTACCGGACATCCATTAATTAATCGGAGCCTCTGACAAGCTCTAACTACAATTAATTAATATCTTATAATTCCTGAGTAGTACCACTAAAACCTTATCACTCGTGCCTGAACTTAATCAGCCTGCAGGACTTTGGTACGATGAATGTTATTGAGCTCCTCAGGGAATGTCCCCATCCTATTACTCGGATATGGTTACCTAAACCCAGTCTCAGGCGGTACTACACGAACTGCTGTTACCCAAGATGCGGATATACGAGCATGTTACTTGGGCTCTCCACCATGGCAAGTCAAAGCAAAAGTCAACCCGTGCAAACCCTTGAACCTTCGTTAGGGTTTGGACTCAATCAATATAACGAGATCTTTTATTCACTGAAGTCATACAAACAAATATATCTCACTGTGGTCCATCAATACGCCACCTCTGGGTACTAGCATGTCAAATAACCAAGACGGACTACTTATTCCGACAATGCCGCAGCCATCCGGACAGACATATCCTCATACGCTGTCTCGGCTGTGATCAGGTTTATGTCTCACTAGGTCAAGTGATCATACTGTCTTCTGCGATCTACAACACGCCGTATGATCGTCCCTATCGGTGAGACAAGAGGATACCATTGTTCATACATGTAAGATTGTTAACAGATAGGAGAAATAAACCATTGTATACTCATTGTAATAAATGCTTTCAGTATACAAAACCCATCAATCTCCCACTTATACTCAAAGCATAACTAAGCTATTACAGAGTATATACTATCTAGTCTGCTGTCACTTTAACCACTATCAGTGGTCGGCATCCACCTCAGACCTAGCTCACGAATATGTCTTTCGTAAACTTTCTGCGGCAAGCTCTTTGTAAACGAATCAGCAAGATTGTCAGCAGTGTCAATCTTCTTAATCAGCACATCGCCCCTCGATACGATTTCTCGTATGATATGGTACTTTCTCTCTATGTATTTGCTTACCCTGTGAGACCGCGGTTCCTTTGAGTTTGCCACTGCAACAGAGTTATCACAATAAATTGTGATGCTCCTCGGCAAACTCTGGATCATGCCCAACTCTAAAAGGTAGTTCCAGAGCCACACCCCCTCTTTCGAGGCATCGGAGGCGGCGACATATTCCGCCTCCATGGTGGAGTCAACAATGCATTTCTGCTTTGAGCTCCTCCAAGATACAGCTCCACCTCCCAGGGTAAACACATATCCTGAGGTCGATTTCTTCTCATCCTGGTCCCCTTGGAAATCCGAGTCTGTATAACCCACAGGGCACAAATCCTCATTTTTATAAACTAGGCAGAAGTTCCTAGTTCTTTTCAAATACTTGAGGATGTGCTTTACAGCAGTCCAGTGCGCCTGTCCAGGGTTAGACTGATATCTTGCTACCATGCCAACAGCATAACAGATATCTGGCCTGGTACACAACATCACATACATGAGACTACCCACAGCTGAAGCGTATGGTACAAGACTCATCTCGTCTTTCTCCCGCTGTGTCTGAGGACACTGCCCACCAGAAAGACGAACGCCATGTCTGGAAGGTAGCAAGCCTTTCTTGGCGAGTTGCATGCTAAACCGGGCTATCACAGTATCCATATAGGATGCCTAGGATAAGCTCAACATTCTTCTCTTACGATCTCCTAAGACCTTAATCCCAAGAATGTAGCCAGCTTCTCCCAGATCCTTCATTTGGAACTGTTCGGATAACCAAACCTTGATTTTGGACATCACTCCCTCGTTGTTCCAAATAGGAGTATGTCATCAATGTAAAGTGCAAGGAAGACCACGCTCCCACTGACACAAAGTCGGTAAACACAACTTTTGTTTTCCAACTGTGCAAATCCATAGGATTTGATCACATCGTTGAAACGTAAATTCCACGACCTTGAAGCTTGCTTAAGTCCATACAAGGACTTCCTAAGCTTCCAAACAAGATGTTCTTCGCCCTTGCTTATGTAACCCTCGGGTTGCTGCATATAGATGTCTCTACCTTCTTCAAGGTAACCGTTTAGAAAAGCGGTTTTGACATCCATCTCCCAGATCTCGAGGTCCATATGCGCAGTTATGGCAAGGAGTATCCGGATGGATTTGAGCATGGCTACGGGTGAAAAGGTTTCATCATAGTTAATGCCCTCTTTCTGACTATAACCCTTTGCCACCAGCCTGGCTTTAAAAGCCGTGATCTTTCCATCCGCCCCTTTCTTTCTTTTGTGTACCCATTTGCACCCTATGGCGCTAAAGCTATCTGGCAAATCAGTCTTCTGGTATACATCCATAGCAGTTATGGATTCAATTTCAGAATCCATGGCGACACGCCATTTGGCAACATCCTTGTCCTGCACTGCCTCTTCGTAAGTCAGTGGGTCAGAGTCCTCATGTCCGTCTTCCGGGCTCAAGTCCGAAGACTCACCCACGAACATGTACCTTTCCGGTTGGAAAATAACTCTCCCACTGCGATGAGGCATCGGTGCCGTGTCAGTAGTAGGTGCAGTGAACAACATTAAGCACGTAAGCACCTGCTTTCTAACTTATCAGGTTCCTTCGATAGTACGTGTGCCGGACAGCCTCATACTCTAAACTTGCACAAACTGGGTTTGCGACCAAAGAAGAGTTCAGCAGGCGTCTTAGGAACTGATTTAGAAGGCACCACATTAAGTACGTAAGCCGCTGTTTCCAATGCGTAACCCCAAAATGAAATTGGTATGTTTGCATAACTCATCATTGATCTTACCATCTCTAGAAGAGTCCTATTTCTTCTTTCAGCTACAACATTTTGCTGGGGAGTACCCGGTGCAGTCCACTGGGATGTAATCCCATTTTCTGATAAATATTGCAGGAACTCGTTACCGAGGTATTCGCCACCGCGGTCAGATCGCAGCGACTTGATAGTTTTCCCGACAATCTTTTCTACTTCAACCTTGAACTCTTTGAATTTCTCAAAGCATTCAGACTTGTAGTGAAGCAGGTAAACGTATCCGTACCTTGAGTAATCTTCAATGAAAGTGAAGAAGTACTCGTACCTTCCACGAGCCTGTGTGGACATCGGTCCACATAAGTCAGAATGGATCAATTCCAACACTTCCTCTGCTCGAGACTGACTAGCCTTGAAAAGCCTAGTTGACATCTTGCCCTCGATGCAGGATTCGCCGACTTGATAAGGTACAGCCCGGACTAGGTTCAATGTACCATCATCTGCAACTCTTTGAATCCGCTTCAAGCTGATGTGACTCAGTCTCAAGTGCCAGAGATATGTAAGATCCTCATCAGAAGAAGTAAGTTTTCTCTTCCTAGGATTATCAATTACGGATGAATTACATGCAATATAAAAGACATCTTTGATTGAAGTAACATAGAGATTGTAAATCAACATTCCATAATGGATAACATTGTTACTACCAATGATAAAATCATAAATAATAGATATCCATAAAAGTTGATAAAATTTGTCCTGCCGATAAACCACGGCCCTCAAATAATCTCTCAAATGTACTTAATTCATCAAATCATAAGGAAAAGAAAACTCCATGAAGCTCCGTCATAAAGCGTTGCCTTCATCCAGTTTGGTATCTTCTTGCCATCACTCACCAGCCTTGTCGGCTCGGTCCCCTGCAAAGAATAACAACATGATCAACAAGTCAGTGCTTACAGCTCTAGAAGAGCAACAACTAACTCTAATGATGCTTACAGTTATACATGCAAAATGGCATACCTTATCTAGCTTTATTGGCTTGACAATATTTCCTCCAGTGTCCTTTCTTACCACATCTGAAGCACCTGTCCCTTTCAGTCGCCACCTTAAGCTTTTTCCCAGCCCCACCATCCTTCACAGGTGTTTTCTTAGCCCACTTCTTAATCCCTTTCTTCCGCTTCATACTTTTTGGTACAGCAGAGAGATTTCCAGAAGTGGCCAAGGCAACCTTCTGAGGGTTCATGACCGATTCAGCTGCCATCAAGTCATTGAGTAACTCGTTAAGAGTATACTCTTTCTTGTTCATGACAACATTCAGTCTAAAACTCTCAAAGGACTTGGGTAGAGAGTTCAGTATGATATCGACGTTAGCCTCAGCGTTGATACCTCCACCATGCGCTGTCAGTCCATGAGGTGAGTCATGGTAACTACGTGCTCTCTCACTGAGGTGCCATCAGTCATTTTCTTACTCACGATTTCTCTCATGAGATTGAACCTGATGGCTCTATCAGTTTCCCATAGGTCGCCTCCAGACTTTGCATAATGCATAGGCATCCCTATGGTGCTGATTGTGCTGCTGCAAGACTTTCGACATAGTGGTCACCATGTAGCACTTGACTACATTGTTCGACTTCTCCCACTTGTTATAAAAGTCTATATCCAATTGACTGGATTCGGCAGTTGGCACTTCGGGACGAAGTACTTGCAGAACGAACATATGTTCTTCTGCAATCAGGAGGTATTCAAGATTGCGTTTCCATTCCAGGAAGTTTGGACCAGTTAGAGTGTTTTGTGCGAGAATGTTGATCACATTAGACATAGATATATCTGAAACAATAAAGAATCTTAAATAAGAACATACATGTTGAACTTCGAAAACAAATGCATTGAAAACCTTTTAATAAATCAAATACAAATGTTTTCCACTAATTGCCCAAGAGTTCCCACCGCAAGCTACACTCGTAGACGTTTACGATGTCACCCTCAACCAGAACTGCGGGTTTCAAGCCCCAATCCATTTAATTTCACTACCATGTCAGGATGCTTTTGACACTAGAAATTAATAATTAGTGAAAACCTTAGACCAAGCCATCTCTCAAGAACAGGGAAGCAATTCTTGCATTATATTCTAAGATGCTTCTAAGCAATTAACCACAAATTTAACTCCGGCCAAAAGAGACAGTTTAGTATGGCCCATAACCATACTTCACAGCCCTTAAAGCTTTTGTTATCTATAATTTAAATCAATCCTAGAATACTTGTGAAAGAGGTCTATGCAAGCTACACTCGTAGGCGTTTACACAAAGCCCTCCCACTATTCACATGATTTAAATTGTTTGTCTAGAAATCCCAACAACTGTACCCATGCACCTCCGGGAACTAGCAAGCTACACTCGTAGACTTTTACTAGAACGAGAGATACACTTACAGCCTAGGACCGCTTTGTGGAGGTCTATTGATTTTAATAAAAAAATCTGCTTAGTATTTTTCTTTAAAAAGAATTCTTTATGCGCACACATAATTTCTTTATCATTATATTTTCCAAATTTTTGCATGTAATTTCTTTGCCGACCGCTGACCGCCGCCGCCGCCAGGCCGGCCACCGGCCAGCGCCACGTGCTCGCACCCTGCGCGCTGCTGCCGTGCCGCGCCCGTGCAACCTCACGCGTGCGCACGCCACGCGCCGCACGCCCCAGCCGCGCGCCTGCCGCGCAGCCGCTGTCGTCCGCCGTGCATGCGCGCGCGGCCTCCTGCTACTGCCGTGCACCGCCCTTCGTCAGCTCCGTCTTCGTTCTTCGTCCTCGACCCATATAATTACAAATTTGAAAAATTACAAAAAAACTATTCTAATTACAAATTTTCAAATCTACACTAATCACGGATTTTCTCGTAATTTTACAAAAACAATTCAGCCCTCTACGGATAAACCTCCGCGGGCTGAATCTACGGGTTGCCACGAGGAACAAAAACCAAACATCCACAAAACAATAAATTCATACATGCATATTGAATTTAATTATGAACAACAGAGCCATAAATCAGAAACCTGGCTCTGATACCAATTGTAGGGTTTTTCCGTGAACCGAATCACCAAAACTAAACTGAACCGGATCGATTTATGGTTATTACACATAATTAATATTCTCAAAACCCTAGCATTCTCTTATGAATTTAATACAAAGATTTGTGGATTTAGGGTTTACCGTAACTCCGTCGAGTCTGAACCGATCTTTTGCGTTTGAATTCCAAATCTCAATTCAACCACGCGATTCGAATTATTTCTGTGGAAATAGAAATTAGAGATCTAATTTCTAAGAATAAATTCAAAAAACAAAAGGAGAAGAAAAGAAAAATCTGTTCTCCAGATTAGATCTTCAGGGCTGTATCCCAATGCTGTTCAGATCTACTACTGGTGAGGACTCCGTAGATCTGTATTCTGAGTAGGACCAGAATCGAAATTCTCCTCCCTCTTCTCCCAAAATCGGCGCCTCCCTCTCTCTCTAGATTTAGTGTGTTTCAACTGTGTTACAACTTATGAGAGAGAGCTGTCTATTTATAGACCTAGAGTTGTAAACCCTAATGGGCCATTTTGGGCTCAATTCAACATATTTAATTGGGCCAGACCTCGGACCTAATGCAAATAATAAAGTGGCCCTATAAATTAATTATTTCCCATGCCCACAACCCAGGACACAATTAATTAATTTAGATTAATTCTTTTTCACCACAGAATTAATACTGACCTACCCCCTTTATTACCACGTTATGAGAACGAGCTGCATTAATTGAGAATCCCCATATTTAAGGTTACCAGACATCCATTAATTAATCGGAGCCTCTGACAAGCTCTAACTACAATTAATTAATATCTTATTATTCCTGAGTAGTACCACTCAAACCTTATCACTCGTGCCTGAACTTAATCAGCCTGCAGGACTTTGGCACGATGAATGTTATTGAGCTCCTCAGGGAATGTCCCCATCCTATTACTCGGATATGGTTACCTAAACCCAGTCTCAGGCGGTACTACACGAATTGTTGTTACCCAAGATGCGGATATATGAGCACGTTACTTGGGCTCTCAACCATGGCAAGTCAAAGCAACAGTCAACCAGTGCAAACCCCTGAACCTTTGTTAGGGTTTGGACTCAATCAATATAACGAGATCTTTTATTCACTGATGTTAGACAGATGAATATATCTCACTGCGGTCTATCAATACGCCACCTCTGCGTACCAGCATGTCAAATAACCAAGACAGACTACTTATTCCGACAATGCTGCAGCCATCCGGACAGACGTATCCTCATACGCTGTCTCGGCTGTGATCAGGTTTATGTCTCACTAGGTCAAGTGATCATACTGTCTTCTGCGATCTACAACACGCCGTATGATCGTCCCTATCGGTGAGACAAGAGGATACCATTGTTCATACATGTACGATTGTTAACAGATAGGAGAAATAAACCGTTGTATACTCATTGTAATAAATGCTTTCAGTATACAAAACCCATCAGTTGGATGTGTTTGAAGAGATCCCGAGGGTCAAAGAACTCAAAAGGGAGAAGTTGCCAGCTCGGTTTGGCCAAAAAGTGAAGGGAAAATATGGAAAAGGCTCTGTCTTGCCCGACGCAAAGATCAAATCGGTCGACACGTGTTACAGAGCTACGTCGGCCAACACCCGTGCCATATGGTCGATGCAGGCAGCTCAGTCATTGCAGGGTGTATGTCGGTTGATGCAAACAACTCGGTCGACAGGGATGCCACATCGATCAAAATAGTGAGACGTGGAAAAGGGATTTGCCCAGGACTGCCCATTTTGGTCGACACAGACACTATCTCGGTCGATGTGAAACCTGGGACAGGGCTATCTAACTCCGATCTGCCTATTTTAGACCTCAAAACACTCCCCCTCTCATCTTCAATACTCTTATCTTGGTCCAAATAACACCTATCTTGTGATTGTGTCTTCTTATCTTACGCCGATTGATTTGGACAAGCTACTCCGAGTTCTGAGGGAACTTAAGTCTGTAATTGGCTGGATACTTGGAGATATCAAAGGGATCAGCCCTTTTATTTGCATGCTCAAGATCATATTAGAAGAAGATGCAAAACCGAAGAGGCAAGTACAACGAAGGCTGAACCCAATTATGTAGGAGACCGTGAAGAAAGAAGTACTAAAGCTTCTAGTGTTTGGTTTTGTATACAGAAATAATTTATTAAGATGAGTATACATTCAACGCTATTTCCTATCTGTTAAAAAACTTACATGCGAGTAACAACGGTATCCTCTTATCTCACTGATAGCGACGATCATACTGCGTGTTGTAGATCGCAGAAGATAGTATGATCACTTGACCTAGTGAGATATAAATATTATCACAGCCGAAATAGCGTACGAGGATAAGTCTATCGGTATAGGCTGCATCATAGTCGGAAAGAAGTAATTTGTCTTGATTACTTGATATGCTGGTACGTGCGGTTGCGTATTGATTGGACCACAGTGAGATGTATTCTACTGTCTAACATCAAAGAAATACAAGATCTTGATCTTGATTGAGTCCAAACCCTAACGAAGCTTTAGGAGCATGCACGGGTTGACTGTTGCTTTGACTTGCCATGGTGGAGAGCTTGAGTTACGTGCTCATATACCCGTATTTTGGGTAACTACAGTTCGTGTATTGCAGCCTGAGATTGGAGCTAGGTAACCGTATCCGAGTAATAGGATGGGGACATTCCGTGAGGAGCTCAATAACATTCATCGTGCTAAAGTCCTGCAGGCTGATTAAGTTCAAGCACGAGTGATAAGGTTTGAGTGGTATTGCTCAGGAAAATAAGAGATTAATTAATTATAGATAGAGCTTGTCAGAAGCTCCGATTAATTAATGAATGTCCAGTAACCTTAAATATGGGGATTTTCAAGTAAATGCAGCCCGTTCTCATAACGTGGTAATAAAGGGGTAGGTCAGTATTAATTCTATGGTGAAAAAGAATTAATATTAATTAATTAATTGTGTTCTGGGTTGTGAACATGGGAATTAATTAATTTATAGGCCCACTTTATTATTTGCATTAGGTCCCAGGTCTGGCCCAATTAATTATGTTGAATTGAGCCCATTAGCCCATTAAGGTTTGCAACCCTAGGTCTATAAATAGACAATTCTCTTTCTCAAACCCTAGAACTTTGAAATCAGTCAAAATCAGTCATTGTGTATGGGAGTGAAGAAATTCGACTCTGGCCTACACAATCACAGTCCTGTGGAATCCTCACCAGTATCAAGATTGAACAGCATTGGGATACATATCTGAAGATCTAATCTGGAGAATAGATTCTGTCTTCTTTTCTCTTTTGTTTAATTAAATCTAGAAATTAGATCTATTGCTAATTTCTGTTTCCGTAGATTTAATTAAATCGTGTGGTTGAATCAAGAGATTGGAATTCAAATGCGAAAGATTATATCTGACACTACGGAGTTAAGGTAAAATCGATATCCACTGCATTTAATTTATACTAGCAGGCTAGGTTTATTGAATTGTTTAATTGCTCTCAACATCCATGAACGGTCCGACTTATTTGGATTTGATGGTTCGGTTCTCCTTAAAAATCACTACATCTAGATCATGGGATGATTTACCCCATCTCAGACAGCAAGTGGGTGAGTCCCACTCAAGTGGTTGCAAATAAAGGAGCGATGCAGATCGTCAAGAACGACGATGGAGAAGAGGTTGCCACCTGACCTGTTATAGGATGGCGGTTCTGCTCGACTATAGAGCTCTTAATGCTGTTACGTGCAAGGATCATTTTCCACTTCCTTTCATTGATCAAATGTTAGATAGACTTGCTGGTTACCCCTCCTATTGTTTTCTTGATGGCTATTCAAGTTACAATCCGATTGCAGTTGTACCGGAGGATCAACATAAGATAACCTTCACCTGCCCATAAGGCGTATTTGCTTACCGGAGGATGTCGTTTGGCCATTGCAATGCCCCGACTACTTTCCAAAGATGCATGATGACCATCTTTCATGATTTTATTGAGGACATTATGGAGGTATTCATGGATGACTTCTCTGTTTTTGGTAGTTTATTTGACACTTGCTTGCAGAATCTAGCTACCGTGATGGAGAGGTGTTCAGAGACCAACCTCTACTTGAATTGGGAGAAGTGCCACTTTATGGTGTGTTAGGGAATCGTACTGGGACACCGAGTGTCGGCTGAGGGATTGGAGGTTGATCGAGTTAAAGTTATTGCAATTAAGAAGATGCCACCACCGGCGAATGTCAAGGGAGTGAGGAGTTTTCTCGGCCATGCCGGGTTCTACAGAAGATTCATCAAGGATTTTTCTAAAGTTTCAAGGCCCTTGTGCAATTTATTGGAGAAAGAAGTGTCTTTTGTTTTTTATTCTGAGTGTTTGCAGGCTTTTGAAAAGCTAAAGAAGTCCTTAGTCACCGCACAGGTTCTGACTTGTCCAGACTGGAGTGAGCCTTTTGTGTTGATGTATGACGCCAGTGACTATGCAGTGGGAGTAGCCCTAGGCCAGTTTAAAGGGAAGTTGTTCCATGTGATTAACTATGCCAGCAAGAGTATGTACCCGACGTAGTGCAATTACACCACCACTAAAAATGAGATGTTGGCAATTGTTTATGCTTTTGATAAATTTTTATCCTATTTGATAGGTTCAAAAACTGTTGTTTATACTGACCACGCTGCCATTAGATATCTGTTTACCAAGCAGGATGCCAAGCCTAGGTTGATTCGTTGGATCTTGTTACTTCAAGAGTTTGGTGTGGAGATCAATGATAGAAAGGGGAGCGAGAATGTGATAGTTGATCACTTATCGCGTCTGGAGCCTTCATCTGAGGCGGATGAGCAGGATTCAAGGATTCGGGAAAATTTCCCAGATGAGCAGATGTGCTATATTGAAGATTTGAGGGACGTGCTCGAGTCCAAGATGTCGTGGTTTGCTGACTATGCAAACTACCTTGCCACTGGTGCTCTTCCTCCAGATAGTTCCCCCTATGCTCGGAAGAAGTTCTTGAGAGATGTCCGCTTCTACTATTGGGAGGCCCCCTACTTGTGGCACCAATGTGCTGATGGCATCATTCGCCAATGTGTCCCTCAGTCCGAGTGGCAGTAGATCATCTAGGCTTGCCATGCCTCTCCTACAGGTGGTCATCATTCAGCCAACCGTACTGCCTTCAAGGTGCTTGCTAGTGGATTCTATTGGCCCTCTATCCACGAGACTTGTCGTGGATGGATTACTGGTTGTGATTGTTTTCAGAGGACCGACAACATTTGAGGAGGGATGAGATGCCACAAACTCTCGTGGTAGAGGTTGAAATATTTGATGTTTGGGGGATAGATTTCATGGGACCATTCCCACCTTCCCGAGGCTTCTCCTACATCCTGCTTGCCGTTGACTATGTTTCGAGATGGGTGGAGGTCATTACAACCACCACAAATAGCTTGCTGCACAGGGACTGGCATACCTACTCTACCTTGACTAGGGAATTCATGGCTACAGTTCAGGTGTTGATGAGTCCAGGCCGCAGACCGGAGCCCACTGAGATCACTTTTCAGTTGATGAACGAAAGGTGCAGCCTTACGAGGAGTCAGCTTGATGATATTTTTGGATCCCCACCTGGGGGGCTGTATCAGGAGCATAGAGAGTTCAATTGTGTAGGTTTTTGGAAAGACATTGCTGCTGCTGTCCCTGTAGGCCCCGAAAAATTTGACATGGGCAATATGAAAGATTCTACTTTTGATAATCCAGTCTTCAGGTATATTTTGAGATGGATGGGAGCTAGCATATTCGGATGGCATGAAAGTGGGAAAGCCCGACAAAAGGAGGTGCATGCCATTTATTGCATGCTCGGTGGTCACCATGTTAGCTTGGTCGGATGCATCATGCACAATTCGGCGTGACAGACGAAGGCGAAGTGAGGCGATATTTGGTGGGGTGGTTTGATAACCCCCGTTGCTTATTCATTGGGACTGGAGACCGAGGACCTCCACCTTGCCCACGGTTGCCGCTTCCTCGTCATCCACCATATGGTCCAATGCATGATGTTGGTTCAAGCCCCAAACATATGCCTTCGCATGTCCAACGGTGACAGGTTTCCCCTTCCTAATATTCCACTTACCCATGCTACAAATTTGGATTATAAGGAGAATTGGTTTATGAGCACTCCTACTCATATGACCTGCATGATTCTGAACAGCACAAGGTGGGAGTCCAGTCGGATCATTGGGTACTGATGCCAGAGGATATAGCCGCGTAGAGCGCCGAGCAAGAGCAATGGGCTAGGTCAGCAGCAAAGCGGGCAGCCATAGAGAGACAGAGGGCCGAGACAGCCCAGGAGGATGATTAGGAGGAGGAGAGAGACGAGGGCGCTCACGCCACTAAGGAGCCCCTGCAATGGGCGGCCGACGCATCCTCCAGTTACTATACGGGGGGTGCATCCTCTTCTTGTAGGGTTTTAACGTGAACCGAATCACAAAAACCAAACTGAACCGGATCGATCTATGGATATTGCTCACAATTAAATTTCTCAAAACCCTAGCATGCTCCTATGAATTTAATACAAGATTGTGGATTGAGAGATTACCGTAATTCCGTAGTGTCTGTACCGATCTTTTGCGTTTGAATTCCAAGAACCAATTCAACCACGCAATCCGATTTCTCTGCGGAAACAGAAATTAGAAAACTAATTTCTAGAGAAAATTGAAAATAAAGAAAGGGAAAGAAGAAATCTGTTGTTCTCCAGATTAGATCTTCAGATCTGTGTCCCGGTGCTGTTCAGATCTACTACTTGACTACTTGTGAGGACTCTGTAGATCTGTGGCTTGAGCAAGACCAGAATCGAAATTCTCCTCCTTCTCCCTTCAAAAACGGCACCCACTCTCTCTCTTAGGTTTAGGGTTTTTTTAACTCAGTTACAACTTATGAGAGAGAGCTGTCTATTTATAGACCTAGGGTTGGAAACCCTAACGGGCCATTTTGGGCTCAATTCAGCACACCTGTTGGGCCAGACCTGGGACCTAATGCAAATAATAAAGTGGGCCTATAAATTAATTAATTCCCATGTCCACAACCCAGGACACAATTAATTAATTAATATTAATTCTTTTTCACCACAGAATTAATACTGACCTACCCCTTTATTACCACGTTGTGAGAACAGGTTGCATTAATTGAGAATCCCCATATTTAAGGTTACCGGACATCCATTTATTAATCGGAGCCTCTAACAAGCTCTAACTACAATTAATTAATATCTTATTATTCCTGAGTAGTACCACTCAAACCTTATCACTCGTGCCTGAACTTAATCAGCCTGCAGGACTTTGGCACGATGAATGTTATTGAGCTCCTCAGGGAATGTCCCCATCCTATTACTGGGATATGGTTACCTAAGTTCAGTCTCAGGCGGTACTACACGAACTGTTGTTACCCAAGATGCGGATATACGAGCGCGCTGTGTTGGCTCTCCACCATGGCAAGTCAAAGCAACAGTCAACCCGTGCAAACCGTTGAACCTTCATTAGGGTTTGGACTCAATCAATATAACCAGATCTTTTATTCGCTGATGTCAGACAGACGAATATATCTCACTGCGGTCCATCAATACGCCACCTCTATGTACTAGCATGTCAAGTAACCAAGACAGACTACTTATTCCGACAATGCCGCAGCCATCCGGACAGACGTATCCTCATACGCTGTCTCGGCTGTGATCATGTTTATGTCTCACTAGGTCAAGTGATCATACTGTCTTCTGCAATCTACAACACGCCGTATGATCGTCCCTATCGGTGAGACAAGAGGATACCATTGTTCATACATGTACGATTGTTAACAGATAGGAGAAATAAACCGTTGTATACTCATTGTAATAAATGCTTTCAGTATACAAAACCCATCACTTCTGACGCTGACTAGGGGATGGTGTATCAGTACATGCAGCAGCAAGCAGCCAAGAGAGCAGCAGCATCCGAGGAGCGCTCCAGGAGTTCCTTGTTCTGGCAGGATGTGTACTTCCGGCTTGATCACATTGATTCACAATTGCAGCGTTTGATGTTGCAAGCTGATGAGCAGTCGGAGACTGCCTACACACGATGTTGATGACTGAGACGTCGTTGTGCTCCGGAGATGGATGAGGACCCCCAAGATGACCAGTGAGGTACCGTTTTACTATCTTTTGCTCGATTTTCAAACTTATTCTCCATTCTGTTGAATAAGTTTGGGAGGATGATGGAATGGATCGTAAAACGTGTTTATCATTTTATTTACTATTTTTACTTACTGTTTTGTTTAGTTTACTGCCTAGATTTACTGCTTTAGCATATTTTGGTCTGTTTTTAGTTAGGAATATAGTTAGTTTGCATTGCACGCACGTGCTTGAACATAGGGCATTCGGAACTTATGATTATTGTTGGCTTGAGATTCTGAAAAATCCTCCTTAGAACGTAACTTTGACTGATGATTGGTTGATTTGTGGATGTTGAATTGAAAATCTGTTGGGAAAATATTCATAAATTACCCTTAGGATCTTATTATAAAAGGTTTTGTTGGATCAAACCTTAGTAGACGGTCGATCATTGCTGAACCTTAGCATAGCTTAGCAACTGATGTAATGTCCTGTATAGGTTAAAACATCGTGTTGTAATAGAATAGGCTAATTGAAATATCTCAGCAAACATCGAACAATGCTGAAGGCTGCCCGAATTAAGAATGCTAAGAAGATCAGCATTTGACAAACACATCCTTGACTGCTGAAGATGCTAGCAAATCAAATCAGAGTAGAAGACAAAGCACTCACTGTGCAAGGAGATCAAAAGCATGCTGAAAGAGATCCAGCATCCCGTACCAGCAGAAGCTCAGCAAAGCAAAATAGAACGACTGCTACACCGCCATTCTGACCAACGCGCGACAATTAGCCATGTCAGAAGTAGGACGGAAAAGCCTGTCCAAAAGCAGAAAAATCAGTAAATAGCTACCCGCATTTAAGGAGAAAGATCCGTTGTGTCTAAACGGATCTGTCGACTCAAACTTCAAGATCATAACTATAAAAGGGAAGTCAAAAGAAAATGCAATAGCTGCTCACTCTCTAACCAGAAATTCAATATACGAAAGAATCCAAAAATCAAAAAGGCAAGAGAGCAGTCTAGTTGAAAGGTACAATCCAGAGATATTCAAAGGCCTTCAACATTCCGAGTGTCTCACTACGTCTGACATTCGTCTGAGTGATTCTTGAACTGGTTCAAGAATCTTCAATCATTGGGATCACTTTCCTTTTAAGGAAAGCATCCAGCAGTCAATTTCTTGTGAAGAAATTGATTAAGGCGGGCATTGAAGCCGAGCACACACGATAGTTCGGAGGGAACTCTAAACTCCTCCAAAGTAAGTGGTGAAAGCGAGTTTTACGAAGGTGCGCCCTTGACTCAGCCGGAGCTACACCAGGAAAGTTTGGGGTATCGGAAGATAGCCGTAAAGCAGACAGATCTTCAGAAGGCTGATTGCTTAACAGGAAAGGCAACTCTTTGTACACCTTATACTTTCTAGTAAAACTCTTAGCGATTCGGCTAAGGAGTGGACGTAGATCATTTGATCGAACCACTATAAATTGTGTGTTGTCTTGTTGTTACTGCTTTTCGAGCTATTATGTTTTAAAACCTAGTAACCATGTTACTAGTGTATAACTGAAAAGGTAACCTAAGAAAACCTTAACGAAAAAAATAAAGTTGAGAATAATTTAAATACAAGAAAACGTAATCCATTCCGCTACACTTCGTGTATGTACTTTACTGTAACCACGACGACTCTGATCATAAGGGACCAACAAAATCTATGTGATAGGGTAGCCGATGATAGGAGTCTCTTGCTTGAGGAGTCACTCTTTGATGCGTGTTTGGTGCATGTTAGACTAATTGTGAACTTGATAATTGTTGATGATAATTGTTGAGGGGGAACAAATTTTGATCCAAGTGAGTTTTTTAGCCTAAAATTATTACTGATGTGTGACAAGGTACATATGCAATAATCTTATAGAATTTGACTTGTGTTCTCTCTCGAGGTTGCATAAGTGTGATAATAGGGTAGAATGATCTTAAGCACGCTCTTTCTTAGCCAAAATCTCGTACACTAACCTTAAAAAATCTCCACTTGTAGCCCTTTTGAGCCTTGTTGAATGATTTATTTTGACTTTAGAATGGTTAATGAGTGTGGGGGGTGTGGATTATATATCAGGAGTGGATTTTGTGGTTTTCAAAAAAAAAAGAGTTGTGTTGAATTTTATTATCTTTTGGGTATGAAAAAAGGAGAGAATAAGTGATTTCTTGGAAAAGAACGAAAAAAAAGAGAAAAATAATGTGAACTAGGAATGTATGAAATAATTCCTTGTTTAGTTCACTAGTTTTGTTGTTGCATTGAAAAAAAAAGTGAGAAAGAAAAAAAAGAAAGTGTGAAAAAAAGGGTTGAAGTCAGTTGTGACTAAAGTCTCTTATGGTGTGATGAGTGAGATGAGAGTTGAAAATTTTCTAAGTCACTTAGCCAAAACCATCCCACCAACTTTAGGAAGCCACATTACAACATGATAAAGACCTATTTGATTACTCGACTTATTGCACTATTTTAGCAGTGGAGAGTTGAGAAACTTGTCAAACATATGGTAAGTGCGCTATGGCCTTGAATTTGAGTGATGTTACACAACCTAAGCACTTGAGGGATGAGTGCAAATAGTTTTTCCTTGTGAGGTTCCCCTTTGATGATTTGATTGTTTGATTGCGGTCTTGATTGTGCAATATACGTGGATGATTGTTGCTTGGATAGTTTAGAGACTTTTGAGGCATTGCACACTCATATCTACATTTGATTTGATTTTCTGTATGTGGATTAATCGAGGACAATTAACAGTTTAAGTTTGGGGAAGTTGATAAGTTCGTTATTTAGCTAACTTATCAAATAGTTACTAGCTCATTTAGTGTTCAAGTTGCGTGATTTTCATGTTTATTTATGCATCGTGGTATTTTTGTGTTGTATTTGTGTTTGGTGGTGAATTTTCACAGGAAAAGTGGTTAAAATTGTACAAGGAAAAAAAGTGGTGAAAAGTGTTCTGTATCGACCAACACAGGTTGTGTGTTGGTCGACACAGGTGGTTGACGGAAGATTTGTTTTGAGCCGAGCTGGAGATCGACGTCGATACGCGTGTCGACCGATACAGACTCACATTGGTCGATGCTAGCGTGGCGTGTCGACTGGAGAAGATGTTGAGGAGAAAAGCACGTCGACCGACGTGACTTGTGTGTCGGTCGATGCATATGTTGTATTTTTGGGAAATTGTGATTTTGGGCAATTTTTTCCTTGTTTAATCTCATACCTTGTGGGGATCATTACTACACTTATATAAACACATGTATTCGAGTTTTTAGGGTGAGACAGTTGATTTTCAGAGTTCTAAATATTTTCTAAGGCAGAATTGAGTTTACTTTGCATTTTGGAGACAGTTGATGGAACTGAATTGCTTTCTCGAGACTCTGTTTTGAATCAATGCAAGTTTATTTCAGGTTTTATCTTTGCATAATGTCTTTTATTATGATTAGTATGAACTAAATTATTAATCAGATTCTAAGGTTCTAAAATCTATCTTGACTGCATGTTTATAGATTAATTCAATCTAAGTGTCTTTCCTTGTTCAATTTGTGAAATTATGTGCTTCAATTGAAACCTGGATTTGTTGGCCACTCATTTAGGTTATTAGTTAATTAATTTGAGACTCAAAAGGTGATAATTAATTAATAGGAAAATAATTTCACAATATAATCAATTATTCTTGTCTTAAAAGAGGGAATTAGGTTATATGATTTAATCTGTTGATTTTTGGAGTTAATGAATTATTCTTGAGACCGAAAGGGTATAGTGAATTTGATAATCTAATTTGTAAATTGTCAAATCATGAAATTTAAAACATTTTTCTCATTTCCATCTTGTAAGGAATTAAATTGGTATTTGATGAATTCATCTATTGCATGTCAGGAAATATAGTAATAAAATCCTTAGAATCTGAATCTTTGCATTTGATTTAAAATCCATTTAATTCTTCTGCCTAGTTTTATTTAAGTTATTTGAAAATTGGTTCTGATTTAGTCTTTAAAATTATTGTCACCAAAACCTTTTAAATTTTATTTCCTCTAACAATTTTCTGAGAATCTATAGTTCAGTACTTAGGAATGTTCGTTATTGCATTCCTCGTGGGATCAATAATTGTTATTTGCCGCTATATTGTTAGCTATGCTAAGTCGTTAATAATTTTAGCGATCAATGATGTGGTAGCCAGCTACCTCCATAGGTAAATGCCCTTTGCTAGTGAATGCATTTCAGCCAGCAAACTCTAAACAAGATCGCGATAAGCTCCTTACAACTCAATAAATCCTAATACATGACATTACAAATTTGAAGTAATCCTAGATAGAGACATATTAGCTAGTGGTTTGTTTGACACATCAAAACGTACAATAGGAAGAAATATTAGTCCTAATAATTCTAGCTTTTTTATGTTGTCGAACTCACTCTAAGCTGGCAATAAATTGCAAGTTTTCAAGTCTACAATGAATCAAAATTATCAACTAACACTCACAATCAAGAATCTTGCACAGCTTACCCTAAGGATCTTCCCCCTAAATGGGAGAGATAATCTCGATTAAATCAATAGGGAAATAATAACTTGCTGATTACACTAGATCGTGCAAATTCAGTAGGAGAAAGATGATGAGAAGAGTGAGACAAAGAACTATTATCTTCAAACTTGAGCCAGTTTCCCATTAGTAGTTGTGAAAATACAAGTACAGGGAAAACATAATTAACTGATTAAAAAATGGAAAAGGTACTAGAACTATGAGGTTTTCTTTTAGAATTCATGTAACTGCTATGCTATATTAGCAATCCTCTATAATTCTTCATCCCCCTGCCTCTTCTCTGTTGCTTCCTTCCCCTCCTTAGCCTTCTTTTTAACCTCTTCTTTCCTTATCCTCTCTTCTTACTCTTTTTCCTATTTCTCTTCCCCCTTCTTGACTACATCGATGAGGGAAGCAAATGTTGTGGAGAGGTAGGACACAAAAGATCTTGTTTCGCATTTGAACTCCTCGAATTGACTGGTGACCTGCTATTGGAAGTTGGCCATAGATTGTTGCATAAAGTTCACAACAACAGACATGTCGGCTTTACTTGCAGATGTGGAAGTTTGCATCAGCTAGGTGTGAGGGGCACTAGCTTCGGGTGTGGCAGAGTTGCAATCAGGTTCCTCGATGATGGGGATCCTCTGAAATGGTATGGGGATGCTCTGAAATGGTATGGGGTTAAGAACCACCAGTTTCTAAATAGCTTCTTCTGTAGTATGCATCTCCTTTGAACCATTATCCTTTGCATCTATTTGTTGCACCTCTTGCAGCCTTATTTCTTATTCGGCAATATTATCCCACAAACTTTGCTCACCCTTCAAACTTTTCACTTCCTTCTGCCGTAAGGCTTCGCTGATGGCAACATTCATCTAAGCTCATCTCTCCGCAATAGCAAGCCTCTTGGCTTTGAGGATGGCAAGTCTAGTTGCTATCCTGCTGACGAATAGTCTCCTTTGACTTTGCAGCTTGTGATACTGCACCACACTTGTTGCATTCAGCTTCTTCATCTACCGCCCTTCCTTCTACGATAACTTCTTGAGAGCAATTGTTGAGTTTTTGGCAATTGTATTGCCACTTCAAAAGCATCAATGAGTAAGGTGCGAATTGGTGGCCTAAATCAATGATTTCCACCACCTTGGAAGTTGTCTCAGTCATTTTAGGTAGAGACGGTGACACTCCCTCCTCGTTGGTTTCTTCTTTGAATTGGCGGATATGGATGAGTATGCTCTGCACTTTTGTAACATTCAGCTGCCTCTTGTAAGCCGGGCCATCCACATTTCAACCCACACTTCCTTATCTTGTTGCGTCAATTTCTCCGGTATGGTAGCCCGTGTGTTGATAAACCTGCAAAATAGATAAGAGAGGTGAATGAGCCATCATCCCCTTGCGCAGCTGGCTCTTCCAGAGTTGAGTCAGTGACACCTTGTGCTGCTAACTCTGCCAGTTCTTCCAAGTTGGCTGTTCGCTCGCTCTCACCAGCGAGTTTTTCAAGATCTGGATCCACCCGTATATGAACCAAGTTGTTGGCACCTTCCTGCCCAACACGGCCTTCCTTCTCGACCTTAGCAAAAATATCAACCTTCTTTGCACCACTATCATGTGCTGCAGGTTCAAACTCTAACTCTAGTGGTGACGAGCTGGTTAGTTGTACAAATACTTGAGCTGCCACTTCTTTCTTCATCTACAGCTTCTTTGCCAGCTCCTCATCCATCATAACTTGCTGATGGTGTTTCAGCTTCTTCTACTTAGGAGGTTCATCATCCTCAGACTTTCCTTTTCCTTTGGACTTAGCCTCAGCTGTGGTTCTCTCAGCAGCTTCCTCGGTCTCTATGGCCTTTTTTCTGGCTTGCACTTCCTCTTCGCTGAATAGTACTAGTTTTCTCATGGTTTCATGCATTCGTGGCTCCTCCAAATAGCCATGGATGATGTTTGGCACTTGGACGGAGATGACGTGGCCTCTAAAGGAATCTCTGCTGCCATTACCCGATCCAAAAATTGGTGGTGCCACAATTTTGGATGCCAGCTTCTGTTTCTTCTGAGCTGGCTCCCTTCAGTGATGGTACTGAGAATGTGTTTGGGGGTTCTCTTCTTATTGCCCAGATTTAGCTGGCTTATGGTGTCGGGCAGTTACATAATGGGGGCGAGCTCATCTATTATCTCGAAGAGCTTCTTCGTCTCCATCTCTCACTTCTTTTCATCCATCACCACCTTCTGCTCATTCATGAGTGGCAGTACTGGCTGGGCAACCATCTCACCCTGGTCTAGAATGTCCTCATCACTAACCGGTTTATTAGGATCCACATTCCATTTCCCAGTCAGATGGGTAGGGGCCCTCATCCTCCCCTCATCCTGCTTGCTCCAATTTAAGGGAATGAAATCCATTGGCAACAGCTTCTCCTCATTGTCTTGCTTCTTCTTGGTAATCAGAATCTCTATCAAATGGCTAATCTTGAGCCCAAAAATGACATATGAGGAGAAAGTGCGCTTCTCCCGCGTGATGGAATTCTTCCTCACTTGTTTCAACAGACGTCCAAAAAAGAACACTACCTAATTCCCTCTGATGTAATCATCTATGGCCATCATCACATCATATTTATTCAAGCTAAGCTCAGAATGTGAGCTAACCTCGCATTGGAGCATGTGGATGACTATTTTTGCCAAAAACTGGTAGGGTGCAACAAGCCCCGACTTCTGGGTTGAGGACTTTCATTCATCAGTAATAGTGTCCTTCTTCTAGTGCTGCCATTACTCTTGCATTGTTGGCTTGTCACCAACCTTGTAGGTGGAAATGATTTCGCCCTGATTCTGCAGACTAAACATCTTCTCCAGCAAGACTACATCCACCTTGATCAATTGCCCAAAGATACAGGTGGTGAAGAATGCCTCGTCTTTGTCAATCACCGTCCTAGTGTAGAATTCTGCCACCATATGGGGATGAAATTGTTTCGGCAAGCAAGTGACAAAGTATAAGAGATTCTGTCGGTCAAACTTCCCAGCAATCTCCTTGCCAAAATATTTTTCGCCAGAGAAAGGTGAAGAATCTTGTTTTTTTAGACATGAGCGGCTCTTTTCTGAGGGTTGGATAAGTACTCATTATTTTCCTTGTCCTTGTATATGGTGACGAACTTAGACTGCACGACGGTATCGTCGATATCCTCCATCTTATGAAGTCCGGTGAAAGAAATTTGGTGTTGTCGGGCACAATCTCAGTAACATGGGATAAACTCAGCATTGAATGCAAATGATTGAGAGAAGTAAAATGCGAGAGAGTGTTTGCCTTAGAGAAATCTAGTCATGATATAGATTGATCAAGAGGAAGATTGCACCTATATATAGTAAATAACTCGTGCATCATCACACGACCCAAAACAGTCCATGATTTGAATTTGAAAGGCCAAGATATGCTCTGACTATTGGTATTCGGACCCATGTATTTAGTGTGTTATCTTACTGATGTCCTATTCTTCCTTTTTGTTTACATTGCAATAAATACGGCAATTAATGTTTGCGTGTAGCTGTAGACTTGCCATCAAATCACTTGCCCTTGACTTCCAACCTTGTTGACTGACTGTCAGCATGGTGTTGATTGAAGAATTTACCATTTTGAATCCTAGTAAATCATTTGCTCGGAGGTACTTTGCTGGTTGAAAATTTTACGAGTTTGACCTATGGTAAAGTATATGAAATCAACCAGCTTGTTACACCACTTCTCACCAACTCAGAATCTCCAACAATGAACACTAGGAGCTGAGACTCAATGTTATTCCATTACCTCCATAAATCCGAAATCCACATTTGAGAACTTGGACTCAAATGTATTACACTTCCATTCAAGGATAAGCCTGAGATTGAGAGCTTGCACTCAATCTTCTAATTATTGGATCTTATCAAACTCTAGCATGTCAAGTTTAATGCAACTTGGTCGTCTGTCTGAATGTACTTGATTGTGGTATCCTTCTCCTCCATGTGGTCCCATATGAAGTATTGTCTGATGTCGATGTTCTTTATTCTGGAATAATAAGCAGGATTCTTCGTGATGCACATCGCACTATTATTGTCACAATAGATGGGAACACACCTGGTGCTTGTAGGGATTTTTGTTGTCATGAGTTGAATCACAAAATCCAAGTTCCCGGATCATTCATGGATGTTAAAATAATTACTATTCGATATTTAAGTCCAAGAATGCTCCTATGAATTTATGCAAAGGATTTATGATTACCTTTTTAATTGCAGATCTGAATCTTGTTCGCGTTGAATCCAAATCCGATTCCACCACGCGTATCAATTAAATCTGCAAAACAAGAAATTAGTATTTTGCAATATTAATTCAAGATATAATTGAAAGAAGAAGAATATAATAGAATAATTAGATGTCCTCCAGCTTAGGCCTTCAGATATGTATCCTCTTGCATTCAATCTTGCTACTGGTGAAGATTCCACAAAATTGTGATGCACGAAACGGAGTCGAGTTTTTTCTCTCCCAGTGGAGGTAGGCGCCAACCCTCTCTCTCTCTCACTCTAGGGTTTCAATTGTTGTGAGTTATGAAATCTGAGGAGAGAATGGACTATTTATACTATTAGGGTTAAACCCTAATGGGCTCGGCTCCTCTTCAGCAATTAAATTGGGCCAGACCTTGGACCGAATCGAAATAATAAAGTGGGCCTTTAGATTAATTAATTCTCATGTTCACAACCGAGGACACAATTAATCAATTAATTAATATTAATTTATTTTCACCACATAATTAATGCTGACTTACCCCTTTATTACCATGTTATGAGAACGAGTTGCATTAACTTGATAAATTTCCATATTTAAGGTTACTGGACATTAATTAATTAATTGGAGCTTCAGACATGCTTCACACAATTACTTATTTTCTTATTTTCCTAATCAGTACCACTCAAACATTATCACCTATGCTTGAACTTCATCAGCCTGCAGGACTTTAGCACGATGAACCTTATTGAGTTACTCAGGGAATGTCTCCATCCTATTACTCGGATACAGTAATCTAACTCCAGTCGTCCAAACATTCTATAGGAGCTGATGTCACCCAAGATGCGGGTATACGAGCACATTAATCAGGCTCTCCACCACGGAAAGTCAAATCAACAGTCAACCCATGCATACTCTTGATCCTTTGTTATGGTCTAGACTTCATCAAGATACGAGATCTTGTATTCTCTGAAGTCAGAAAGATGAATACATCTCACTGTTGTCCAATCCATACGCAACCACACATACCAACATTTCAAGTGATCAATACAAATCACTTCTATCTAACTATGATGTAGTCTAAACCGACAGACTTATCCTCTAATGTTGTCTCGGTTGTGATAATTATATTTATATCTCACTAGGTCAAGAGATCCATACGGTCTTCTGTGATTTACAAGATGTTGTATGATCTCCCTATTGACGAGATAAGAGGATACCATTGTTTTCGCTTGTAAGTTTGTTTAGAATTAGGAGATAAAACTGAATGTATACACACTGTAATAAATGCTTTTATTATACAAAAACCCAACAATCTCCCACTTATACTCAAAGCATTACAATCTGTTGTCTAGAGTATATAGCGTGTCTATCTAGCATAGCTATTACAATAACCACTATTAGTGGTAGGCATCCACCTCGCCCTATCCCACGAATATGTCCTTCGTAAGCTTTCTGTGGCAAGCACTTTGTGGATAAATCAACTAGGTTGTCTCTAGTGCCAATCTTCTTGATATGCACATCCCCCTTGATACGATTTCTTGTATGATGTGGTACTTCCTTTCTATGTGTTTGCTCGTATTGTGAGTCCGTGGTTATTTTGAGTTTGCCACTGCACTAATATTATCACAATAGACTATGATATTCTTGGGAAAACTCGAAATCACATCCAAATCTGAAAGGTAATTCTGGAGCCATACCGCTTCTTTTGAAGCTTCGGAAGCAGCGACATATTATGTCTTCATGGTGGAATCCGCAATGCATTTCTGCTTTACGCTCCTCTAAGATATAGTTCCACCTCCCAAGGTAAACTCATAGCCTGAGGTCTATTTCTTTTCATCCTTGTATCCTTTGAAATTTGAATCTTTGTAACCCACTTTGCACAAATCCTCACGTTCATAAACTACACAGTAATTTCTAGTCCTTTTCAAATACTTGAGGATATGCTTTACCGTAGTTCAATGCGCCTGTCCTGGGTTAGATTGATGTATCGCTACCATGCCAACGGCATAGCAAATATCAGACCTGGTACACAACATGACATACATGAGGCTACCCACCGCAGATGCGTATAGTACAAGACTCATCTCATCTTTCTCCTCTTGTGTCTTAGGACATTGTTCTTTAGAAAGATGAACGCCACGACGAAAAGGTAGCAAAACTTTCTTGGCGGGTTTCATGTTGAACCGGGCTATCATAGAGTCCACATAGAATGCCTGGGATAAGCTTATCATCTTTTTCTTATGATCTCGTAAGACCTTGATCCCAAGGATGTACCCAGCTTCTCCCAAATCCTTCATTTGGAATTATTCGCACAACCCTTTCTTTATATCCTACATGGCTCCCACATTGTTTCCACATAGGAGAATGTCACCCACGTATAGTGCAAGGAATACCACGCTCCCACTAACACAAAGTCAGTAAACAAAACTTTCATTTTCCAATTGTGAAAATCGTTGAAACGTAAATTCCACGACCTTGAATCTTTCTTAAGTCCATACAAGGACTTCTTGAGCTTCCAGATAAGATGCTCTTCGCCTTTGTGCACATAACCCTCATGTTGTTGCATATAGATGTCACGACCTTATTCAAGGTAACCGTTTAGAAAAGCGGTTTTGACATCCATTTGCCAGATCTCAAGATCCATATATGGAGCTATGACAAGAAGTTCTAGATAGATTTGAGCATGGCTATCAGTGAAAAGGTTTCATCATAGTCAATGCCCTCCTTTTGACTATAACCCTTTGCCACCAGCCTAGCTTTGAAAGTCGTAACTTCTCCATCCGCTCCCTTCTTTCTCTTGTATACCCACTAGAACCCTATGTCCCTAAAGTCATCAGGTAGCACAGATTTTTGGTATACACCCATAGCATTTATGAATCCTATTTCAGAATCCATGGCAATGCACCATTTTTCAACATCTTTATCGTTCGTTGCCTCAGCATAGGCCAGAGTCATCATGTTTGTCTTCTAGGCTCAGGTTGGAATATGACCCTCCCACTGCGATGAGGCTTAGGCATTGTGTGAGCAGTTGGTGTAGTAACTTGTGGTTTTGCACCTTACACTCATGCAGCGCAATCCTCACCAGTAGCAGGATTGGAAAAACAAAGGGATATAGATCTGAAGACCTACTAATATGGAGAACACATGATTTTCTAATCCCTTCTTTCTATTTGAATCTTGAATTAAATTGCAAAATATTTAATTCTCTTTCCACATATTTAAATTATTCGAGTGGTGGAATTGGATCTGGATTCAATGCGGTTCGAGATTTAGACCCTACGGAATTAAGATAACCTTAAAACTATTGAATTATATTCATAGGAGCATGCATAGGGTTTATCATCAATTGGTAATTGTTTACAACATCCATGGAACGATTCGGACTTATGTGGATTAAGTGATTCAATTCACGACAATGAAATCCCTTCACCGTACCCTCTGAAGATACATCCACGTTCGCATATTACCATTCCCTACGAAGTACATCTTCTCCTTCAATTTCTTGAAGACTATATCGCTCCTTAATTTGTGGTTTCTCACATACTCATTCTCCAAGAATCTAGCATTGGGGCTAACAACGACCCTTTGACTCTCAGGACAGTAAAAGTAACCACCTTTCATTTGCCGAGGATATCCAATGAACAACATCACCTTTGACCAACTTTCTAAATTATCAGGTTCTTTTGTCAGCACATGTGCTGGACAACCCTAAACTCTGAACTTGCTCAAACTAGGTTTGCGTCCGAGGAAGAGTTCATTAGGTGTCTTAGGAATCGATTTAGAAGGCACCAAGTTTAATTTGTACGTTGTTGTTTCCAATGCGTATCCCAAAAATTAAATGTATAGGCTTGCATAACTCATTATCGATCTTACCATTTCTAAAAGAGTTCTATTTATTCTTTCAGCTACACCGTTTTGCTAAGGAGTACCCGGTGCAGTCCATTAGGATGTAATCCCATTATCTGCCAAGTATTGTAGGAACTCATTCCCAAGGTATTCGCCACCACGATCTGATCGTAGTGATTTAATAATTTTCCCGACCTTCTTTTCTACCTCCACCTTGAACTCTTTGAATTTCTCAAAGCATTAAGACTTGTAGCAAAGCAGGTAAACATGTCCATATCTTGAGTAGTCGTTAATGAAAGTGACGAAGTACTCATAACCTCCATGAGCCTGCGTGGACATAGGTCCACACAAGTCAGAATGGATCAACTCCAACACATCTTCTGCTCGAGCTTGACTAGCCTTAAGAAGTTTAAAAGACATTTTTCCCTCAATTCAAGATTCACAAACTCGACATGGTACAGGCTGGAGAGATTCCAGAGTACCATCACTCACAAGTCTTGGAATTCACTTCAAGCTGATGTGTCCAAGTCTCAAGTGCTAGAGATATGTGCGATCCTCATCAGAAGAAGAAAACTTTCTCTTTCTAGTATTATTAATATTAGATGAGTTACATGTTACATTTGCGGACGATTTATGATGACAATTATTAATATAGAGAGATTTAATTAGCATTCCACGACAGATAACATTGTTATTACCAATTATAGAAATAAATAACAAAATATCCATCACAACAATACAAAACTGATAAACATGTGTCCTGTCGAAAAAATTTTGGCTAAATGTAAAAACTCTCAAATGTACTTAAATTATAAAAAAAATATATGGAAAAAGAAATTTCATGAGGCTACGCTTGAGAAACGTCACCATCTATGAGACTGGTATATCCTGCCATCACTGTTCTGCCTTGTCGGCACGATTACCTGCTAAGTACAATAACATGGTTAACAAGTCAGTGTCCACAACTCATAATAGAGTAAAGACAAACTCTAATCATGCTACTGTTATACATGCGAATGACATACCTTGTCTAGCTTTCTTGGCTTGACAATCTTTCCTCCAATGTCCTCTCCCACCACATTTGAAACATTTGTAGCAGTAGGGACCCTAGGCTTTTTGTCAATTTTCATATCCTTTGCAGTTGTCTTTCCAGCCTTTTTCTCAATCACTCTCTTTCGCTTCAAACCTTTCGATGGAGCAGAGTGAATTCCAGAAGTAGCTAAGACAACCTTTTGAGGATTAATGACTAAGTTCACAGCTATCAAGTCATAGAGCAACTCATTAAGAGTATACTCTTTATTGTTCATGACAACATTCAGCATGAAACTCTCAAAGGACTTGGGAAAAGAGTTTAGTATGATGTTAACCTTAGCCTCAACATCTATAAGATGAGTCATGGAAACAATGTGCTCTCTCACTGAGGTACCATCAGTCATCTTCTTACTCACTATTACCCTCATGAGGTTGAATCTGCTAGCTCTATCAATTTCCCATAGGTAACCTCTAGATTCGTCATGATATCATAGGCGTCTCTATGGGGCTGATTATACTGCTATAAGACTTTTGACATAGCGGTCATCATGTAGCACTTGATTATATTATTCGACTTCTACCACTTATTGTACAAGTCTACCTCCTCTTGAGGAGATTCAGCAGTGGGTGTTACAGGAAAAATCATTTGCAGAACGAACATGTATTCTTTTGCAATCAGGATGTATTCGAGAATGCACTTCCATTCCAGAAAGTTGGGACCAGTTAAAGGATTTTGTGCAAGAATGTTGATGACATTAGAAATAGACATATCTAAAACAAATAAAGAATTTAAATAAGAACAAACATGCAAAACATTCAAAACCAAGTGCATTGAGACCTCTTGATAAAACAAATACATTAGTTTCCACTAATTTCCCAAGAAATCCCACCGCAAGCTACACTCGTAGACGTTTACGGTGTGACCTTCAACCAAACTACACGTCTACCTCAACGAGTCGAGTTCAATCATTCATACCATGTCAAGAATCCTTAGACACGTGAAATTAATAATTAGTGTAAAACTTATACCAAGCCATCTACCAAGAATAGGGAAGAAGCAACTGCATTACATCCTTAGATGCTTCGAAGCTACTGATAAGCTCATTATTTCACTCACTTCTAAGAGTAGCAGTGAAGAGTTTTTCCACAAGAGGAATTCGGGCTATTGGCGCATGGAAATGGAGAGAGCTTTGAATTAGCTTTAAAAACGCAACTGGAATCGGGTCAATCGGAGTTTGGATGAAGAAGTTATGGCCAAAACCGTGAGACCGCGCAGACGGGGCTGACCTCAGTTTTCCACGTCGAACGACGCTGTTCAGAAGCGGTCGATGAAGCAAGAATTTGAGACTCGGTCGACGTGGATCAGCCACGGTCGACGTGTACATGTCTGCTGGAGCGAAAATCTGATAAAATTCGGATTTATTCATATCTTTAGCCCTAGATTTGATAGGATACACCTCCACCTCTATAAATAGCTTCATAAATTCGTTTTTTAAAAAAGAATTCGATTCCCACTCATGTTTTATTCCAGATTTCAGATTTTGAGAGATTCAAAGAGTTTTAGAGTTTATGTTTGAAGATCAAGTTTTGTGGGAAGACATTTCAACCCAAGTTTTTATGCAATTCAGGTTTTATCTTTCTATGATGAATATTACTCTGAATATGTGTAACTAAACTTCTTTTCAGATTTTAGGTTTTA
>JAPKLW010002038.1:63865-123338 GCA_026898455.1 Plectranthus barbatus
TCCTAGGCTCAGACAGCACTTACCCTGTTATCATTTCTGCTTATCTTTCACAGGGGGAACTTGACAAGCTGTTGCGAGTTTTGCGGACATACAAGTCCGCCATTGGATGGACCTTGGGAGACATCAAAGGAATCAGTCCTTCGCTGTGCATGCACAAGATCATCCTTGAAGAGGATGCGAAACCAAAGAGACAAGCACAACGACGTCTGAATCCTATCATGCAAGAGGCTGTCAAGAAGGAGGTTCTCAAACTCCTTGACCATGGCATGATCTACCCGATTTCCGACAGCAAGTGGGTAAGCCCTACACATGTAGTAGCCAAGAAAAGAGGAATGCAAATTGTGAAGAACGATGATGGAGAGGAAGTAGCGCGAAGATCGATCACGGGATGGCGAGTCTGTATTGACTACCGAGCCTTAAACTCCGCCACATGCAAGGATCATTACCCTCTTCCATTCATTGATCAAATGCTAGATAGATTATCTGGTTATCCTTTTTACTGCTTTCTTGATGGTTACTCAGGGTACAATCAGATAGCTGTGGCGCCGGAAGATCAACACAAGACGGCATTCACCTGTCCATATGGAGTATTCGCCTACCGACAGATGCCCTTTGGATTATGCAATGCGCCGGCCACCTTCTAGAGATGCATGACTGCAATCTTCCACGACTTGATCGAGGACATCATGGAGGTATTTATGGATGACTTCTCGGTTTTTGGTAGCTCATATGATGTTTGTTTGCAGAATTTGGCTACTGTACTCAAAAGATGCACCGAGACAAATCTATGCCTCAATTGGGAGAAGTGCCATTTCATGGTGAGGGAAGGAATCGTGTTGGGACATCGAGTGTCAGCCGAAGGATTGGAGGTAGATCAAGCCAAAGTGATAGCCATTGAGAAGATGCCACCACCAACAAACGTCAAAGTCGTCCGAAGTTTCCTAGGTCATGCAGGATTCTATAGGAGGTTCATCAAAGACTTCTCAAAGGTATCCCGACCACTGTGCAACTTGTTGGAGAAGGATGTGTCCTTCGTGTTTGATGAAGAATGTCTGAAAGCATTCGAGAGATTGAAAGAAGCGCTGGTAACTGCACCAGTCCTGACTACACCAGATTGGGATGAGCCTTTCACATTGATGTGCGACGCCAGCGATTATGCTGTTGGAGCAGCTCTGGGCCAAATGAAAGGAAGACTCTTCCATGTTATCCAATATGCCAGCAAAAGTATGAATCCAGCTCAGTGCAACTACACCACGACAGAAAAGGAGATGTTTGCAGTGGTGTATGCGTTCGACAAGTTCCGACCTTATCTGATAGGCTCAAAAACAATTGTCTACACCGACCACGCAGCAATCAAGTACTTGTTTGCAAAACAAGATGCCAAGCCCAGACTGATTCGGTGGATTCTGTTGTTGCAAGAGTTCGACTTGGAGATCAAGGACAAAAAGGGAAGCGAGAATGTCATCGCCGACCACCTATCGAGGCTTGAACCGCCAGTCAAGGGGGATGATCAGCAATTGACAATCCGAGAGACATTCCCCGACGAATAGGTCTATGCCTTGAGGGACATGAAGGAAATGTATGAATCCAAAACTCCGTGGTTCGCAGATTTCGCCAACTTCTTGGCCAGCGGTGTACTTCCTCCGGATTGCTCCCCTTACGCAAAGAAAAAGTTTCTGCACGACGTCAGATTCTACTATTAGGAGGATCCCTACTTGTGGTGCAGATGTGCTGACGGTGTCATTCGCCGCTGTGTGCCCCAGTCCGAGTGGCACAAAATCTTCGAGGCATGCCATTCATCTCCTACTGGTGGACACCATTCGGCCAATCGGACTGCCTTCAAAATCCTTGCAAGCGGATTCTATTGGCCTTCCATCTATGAAGTCTGTCGTGGATGGATAACGGGCTGTGATCGATGCTAGAGGACTGGCAACATATCGCGAAAGAATGAGATGCCACAGACACCGGTGATTGAAGTTGAAATATTTGATGTCTGGGGGATAGATTTCATGGGACCCTTCCCAAAATCGCAAGGATTCACATACATCCTGTTGGCAGTTGATTATGTATCACGGTGGGTCGAAGCCATTCCGACAGCCACCAACGACTCCAAAGTTGTTATCAAGTTCCTGAAGAAGCTGATGACAAGATTCGGAACACCGAGAGCCCTGATCTGTGATGGGGGATCACACTTTTCCAACAGATGGCTCTCATCTCTCCTTGCCAGATACGGAGTAAAGCACCGTGTCACCACACCATATCACCCTCAAGGGAACGGGTTGACGGAATTATCCAACAGAGAAATCAAGCAGATATTGGAGAAGACGGTCAAGCAAAGAAAGGATTGGGCGGTAGTTCTCGATGATGCACTTTGGGCATACCGCACCGCCTACAAAACACCGATTGGGACTTCTCCGTATCAGCTGATCTTCAGAAAATCATGTCACCTTCCTGTCGAGATGGAGCACAAAGCTTGGAGGGCGGTGAAAGAATTGAATTTGGATTGGAAGACAGCCGCAGAAGACCGCGCCATGGCACTGAATGAATTAGAAGACTTTCGGGACGAGGCCTATGAGAACAACGTCATCTACAAGAATCGAGCGAAGAGACTCCACGACAAAAAGATCCGCTCGCATGTCTTCCATTCAGGTGACAAGGTTCTCCTTTTCAAATCCCGTCTTCGATTCATGCCCGGAAAGCTACAATCAAAGTGGGTCGGACCATACACCGTGATCTGCCAGTTTATGAACGGTGTAGCTGAATTAGCCGGACAAGATGGAAAGACCTTCAGAGTGAACAGGCAAAACCTGAAACCGTACTTCACCCCTCTTCAGATTGGAGCAGTGGAGAAGTACTACTTGAACCGCCCTTAAAAGTCAGGTATTGTCGAGCTAGCGACAATAAACCAAGCACTGGTTGGGAGGTAACCCAACAGTTTCCTGTTTTAATTATTTCTTTTATTTTCGAGTCAGTTCAGTTTTGTTTTTTTTTCAAAATTGTGTCGAGTCCAGTCGGGCCACGACGATCGTCAGAAATTGGCATCGATCGACGAGGAAAAAACTTCCGCGTCGATCGACGCCATTTCTCGTCGATCGACGAGGAAAAATGGGCTTCATCGATCGATGAAGACCCCTCGTCGATCGACGCGGTTGGTTCTGGGCCGCGAACAGAGACGGGTTTTTAAACCCCCTCACCTCATTTTCTTCCTCACAAACACAAACACACGCACGGTTTTTCTCTCCCAACCCCACATTCGAACTTTTCTCTCCAAAATCGTCAAAATCAACCACGGTATGTATATTAACACTCTCCTTTTCGATTATTTCACATGATTTGAAGGATTTGAGCATGATTTGTGACAAAAAAATTGAGTTTGGAGCCCTTGTGTTCATTTTTGCAATTTTGTCGATTTCGTTGCTATTCGTGGTGATTACTCGATATGGTTTGTGGTTTTCATCGATGTACTTGCTCGTGATTGATTTGTGCTTGAGTTTCATTGAATTTTTCATACGAATGTTTGGGGGGGATTTTTCTTATTTGGGTGATTTTCTAGCTTTATTATTTCTGGACCAAATTCTGTCAAACATGATGATAATAGGCTAGAATTGAGAGTGAATTGCATGAATGTCGAACCAATTTTGCATGGGTACATCGATTTCTTCGGATTTTTGCTCAAATTGGATATGCTTGCATTGGGATTTTGTGAAGAATGGTGATGAATTTTGACAAATCCTTTCACTACCCTTGCAGATTGACAATGGACTTTCAACCCACATTCACCAAACGGTCTCATCAGAAGCATTACGAGAAGTTCTTGGGGGAAGAGTTCGCGATTCGGCAGACACTCTATCCCTGCCCGGAGACAATGCATCTGCTGGGTATTCGTGACGATGTTGAGAACCTCTTGGAGAGGATTGGCTGGGGTGCGTGGGTGACAGGCCGTTGGCCAACTTATCCGGCATTGGTCTTGGAGTTCTTTGCATCTCTCCGAGTCTTTGAGGTCGAGCCAGGAGCAGAGCCTACCACAATTGGATTCCAGCTGATGAACAAGTACCACGAGCTCCCAAGGAACAAGCTCGAGGAAATTTGGGGAGTCTACGCAGGGGGAGATGGTGTTCCTCCCCCAAGCTTCGACAGTACTCGCTTCTGGTCCCAAATCGCTGCAGATGCCAGCGACAACTTGCGCGTGTTCGACTTGGGGAATTTGAAGGCTTCTTCCATCAATAACCCTGTTTTTCAGATACATCCAGAGATGCATGGGAGTGTCGATTTCCGGCAGGCACGAGAGCGGCAAGGTCAAAATTGGAGAACTCTATGCCCTCTACTGCATGCTGACGGAGGGGAAGTTCAGCTTCGGAGCGTTTGTCATGGACTTTTGGAGGAAGCAAATCACGGCCAAGAAAGGCAACATTTGGAGTGGGGGGTTGATCACCCCGATTGCAGATTTTGTGGGGATTGACTTGTCAGAGTTTGAGGAGCTCGATGATGACAACCGAGGTCTTGGCACGGGGGCTTTGGTGAGGATGATGATGATTTCGCCGCGGGAGAGAGGTTGGTCCCTACGGATGTCCAATGGAGACCGGCTTCCACTGCCGAACCGGTACCTCACACATGTCACCGATTATCACTTCCGTGATAATTGGTTGATGAGCACCCCCGCACACATGAGGTTGATGACCGGTGGACAAGGAGGTCCAGGCACCTCCAGACTCCAATACCGACCACTGACCCGGCCAGACCAGAGTGAGCCACAGCCGCCCCCAGAAGTTGATGAGGAGGACGAGGACGAGGATGACGAGGGAGGACAGCACATTCCTGATCAGACTGGTGGACAACCGCCACACCACTTCACGGGAGAGTCTTCATCTTCCGGGGTGGATCTGGCGACGATTTACCAGTACATGCAGCAGCAGGCTGATTTGCAGGCAAACTTCCAGCGGAATGTGAACACGAGGTTGGATAACCTCGATGTTCAGATGCGGCAGCTGCTCCTCAACACGCAGCCTCAGTCCAGTTCCCAGCCTCAGCAAAGTGTTCGACAGGACCCCCGCCGCCGACTGCCAGTGTGGGCATCTTCCGATGTTCAGATGGAGGATCCTTCCAATGAGGAATGAGGTATCGTTTCTCTTTTTCCTTATCTAACTTTCAAACTTTTCCACTCCTTCGAGTGAATAAGTTTGGGGGGATGATGATAGGAAAAGGGAAACGTTTGTTTGTTTTTATTTTTTTCTGCTTTTTGTTGATTTTTAATTGTTTTTGATGTTTTTGTTTTCGAATTTGAACCATCACCATCCTTGTTCTTTTGCTTCAGTGTGAACAAACTGCAAGGCTTTTTACTTAAAATTAGTATTTTTGAACTCTTGATTTATGGTACTTGTTCTAAGTGAATAGTCTGAGCATTGTTTAGGAGCTTTTGAACATAGGACAGTCGGAACTTTTTGATTATGATGGTGTTATGACTACTTACTTGTCTTTGCTTGAACTAGAATTATTGATTGATAATCGAGATATTTGCTGATTAAGAATGATAATCTGTGTGATAGAGTAGCCGATGATAGAAGCTGTTTTGTTTGATATGTTGATCTTTGAAACTTAAATCTTGGCATGATGACTGTTCGAAATTGGTTAATTATTAAGGAGCAACGAAATTTCTACCTTGTGAGATTTGTGCCAATTGTTTTCGTTTGATGAGTGACAAAGTTGTTAGATTTATTTCCTAGAATTTGACGAATTTCTATCTTGAGATTGCATTAAGTGTGGTAATAGGGTGAAAATGATTTTAGGCATGTTCTTTCGTAGCCCATCTCCCATACACTAACCTTAAATCTTCACTTGTAGCCCCTTTGAGCCTTGAATGAATTTTTCTTTGATTAGAAGGGTTGATGAATAAGATGATTGTGATTTATTGGATGGTGTGAATTGTGGGAATATGATGAGAGGCCATGTGCGAAAAAAAAAAAGAGAGAAAAGAAAGAAATTTTGATTTGAGGGTTTCTATGGGAAAAGTTAGAAAAGAAAAAAAATATGAACATTAGTGAAAAAGAGAAGGAAAGAAGTGAGGGAAACTAACTTATGTTGTTCATAAAGCAAGTTCTTAGGAACCCCAAGAATGATGAAAAGAAAGGAAAAGAACAAGATTGTGTGTGAAAAAAAAATTGATGTGGTTATGATATGCTTGAGTCTTTGGGTTTCATTGAAATATTTTGAGTCACTTAGCCAAAAATATCCTACCTATTAGGTAAGCCACATTACAACCAAATGAAGACCTATCTGATTCCCTGAAAAACCGCACTAACAAGCAGTGGAGAGATGAGAAATTTGTCAAACCTATGGTGAAATAAACAAAAACTTTGATTGTGTGAAATTTCAAAACCTTTTTGCTTGATTGAGCGATGAGTGCAAACACTGCCCGGTGAGGTTTCTCCTTAATAGTTTACCAATGAGAATTTGTTTGAATTGCATGATTTATGAGAATGAGTGAAACATAGCTTGCAAAAGAGGCTTGTGAGGCCTTGCACACTTGTATCTGCACTTTGATTAGAATCCTTTTCTGTAAATTGATCGAGGACGATCAATGGTTTAAGTTTGGGGGAGTTGATAAGTTAGGATTTTCACCAACTTATCTGATAGTTCTTTGACTGATTGTGTAGTGTTTAGATCGTTTTTGTACTTGTTTTAATGCATGAATTGGATTTTGTACTTGGAATGTCGTGTTTGATGAATCGTGCAGGTTTCTAGTCGAAAAACAGAGGAATCAGGATCCAGTGCTCGAGACCTCGTCGATCGATGAGGACCCTTAGTCGATCGACGAGGCATGTTGTTGTCAAACGATCGACGAAGGAAAGGAGAAGGCGATCGATGGAAGAAGGAGACCTCGTCGATCGATGCTGTTCAGAAGCGGTCGACGAGGCAAGAAGTTGAGACGCGATCGACGCCAATCAGACGCGGTCGACGCGCACGCGAAAGTCCTGTTTCTTATCTGATTTGGAGATAGAGGCATATCTAATCCTAGAATACTGCTAGATACATCTTTCATCTTTATAAATTCATGTAAATTTCGACTTCTACTGTAGAGAGACTAGAATTAGAGAGAGAGAGAGTTAGAGCAATTATTAGAATATTAGAATTGAAGAATTTTTATGTTTGAAGACAAGTTTTTACGAGAAGATTTCCGGATTCCAGTTTTTATGCAATTCAGGTTGTATTTTTCTTTGATGAATATTATCATGAATATGTGTAACTAAATCCCTTCTCAGATTCTAGGGTTTCGAACTATCAATGTATGCATGTTGTGAGTAATTGAATTATTTTCCCTTTCCCTTCGTAGTTTGTGAAATCTGGTTTTATTCTTAATCTTTAAGTATGTTGGCCACAACTTAGGATTACTAGTTGAATTCTAAAGACGTAACTGTAATAGTTTTCAATCGAAAGAGATTTTCACAATATGATTTGATTTCTTGTCGTAACTGAAGGAGATTAATTATAGGAATAAATCTGTAGATCTTTTTGGAGTTAGTTAATTTATCTTGAGACCGAACGGAGATAGGTAATTAATTAATCTACTTTACGAATTGTCAGACAAAGAAGTTCGTGATAATTTTCTGATGTTTCACTATGAAGAGGAATTAAAATTGGAAATTAATCGATTTGTTCATACATGTTATACTTGATAGGTAGATATCCCTGGAATCTGTGCTTCTCTTATTTGACTTCAAAAGCTTTTCAATTTTCCTGTTTAATTTTCGATAGCAAAGATTGCGATTTTCAAAACAACCAAAACCTTTTCATTCGATTTTCCTAATCAGTATTTTCAAGAACGCCTGACTTAGTACTTCAAGATTTTTCGTTATTTCTTTCCCTGAGGGATCGATAATTTTATTTGCCACTATATTATTAGCTTTGCTAAGTCACTGTTAAATAATTCTAGTGATCAGATCTAAAAACAAATAAAAAAATAAAAACCTATTCTATTACAATTTGGAATAAAATACTTGTCTTCAATTTTCTTTTCGGCCTCCTTGTTGCAAATTTGATCCAATAGGGCTTCAGGGTTTTTGATTTGCAAACTGAGCCCAACAACTGATTCGCAAACCCTAAGGTTTGTATCAGAGTGTCACCAGCCGCCAACCACAATCCATCGCCACTGCAACCATGCCATCGCCAGCACCAACGTCGAGCTTGGCGACCATTGTGTCAAGCGACACGATCACTACATCGAGCAATGCACACGTCATCAACCAACATGGGTTGCGCAGGTGCGTGTAACGCATGCAGCAACGTGCTCGCCACTGCCCGACGGCCATCGTGCATCATCGACTACCTGCGCTCGTGCTCGATGTCGAGCAGTGCTTGTTGGGGCTCGCTAGTGCGGCACGTCGCGTATGGGGCTACGGGGTGCTGGTCGTGCAGTGCAAACCCTAATTAAAGTTTGTGCTGCCAGCCTACGCCGCCGCACCTCTGCCAATGTACACTGCCCCACTATGTGCCTCCGTTGCATGATGCTCGTCATTCGCTGCAGCCACCTGCCGCAGCTGCTGCAGCGTCCACCACCTGCGGCGTGTGCACTCCACACGCCACTACGTTCTCCGGCCTACGTTCTTCATGTTCTTCGTCCCGCGAGTAATTATAGATTGAAAATTAAATACAACAACAAATCTAGTATATTACATGATTTTCCTATCAATCTAATCACGAATTTTCTCGTGATTTTACAAAACAATGTAATCCAAACACGGATAAACCACCACATATTTTATTGAAAGGGTCTCCACTGGGAACATAAAAACCAAAACATCCATAACAGTTAAATTAATTTATAGATGCATAAATCGAACAATTATTTTACCAACAGTGCCATGAAACAAAAACCGGACTCTGATACCAACTGTAGGGTTTTTTGTTATCATGAATTGAATCACAAAATTTAAATTAATCTGGATCGTTCATGGATGTAAAAATAATTACCATTCGATATTTAAATCATATGATGCTCCACTGAATTTAATGCAAAAGATTTAGGATTACCTTTGTTTGCATTGACGTAGTTCACCTTAGCTGCATTGGAACCACTTGAGATGCTCCCTCGATAGATGTAATTAGCCTTAACAGGAATAATGACCATGCTAGAATCTGATGCTGCTGCTACTGCTGTTCTTCCGGCCTCCAACTTTCCAAACTCTTCTCGGAGCTTCTTTACCTCAGCTATTACATTAAATTTAGGAATGGCTGCCACAACCTTAACTGCTTTCTGCCTCTCGGTAGGCCACTAATGGTGGTTCATGGCCATGTCTGCTAGGAGCCTCATTCCTTCTTCTCCACTCTTTTTCATCACAATGCCTCTAGTTGAAGCATCCACCAATTCCTTCATGTGAGGGGTCACTCCCTCGTAGAAGTGGCACACCTGCATTTCCAGATCAATCCCATGGTCCGGGCACATCCTTAGCAACTTCTTGTACCTCTTCCAAGCCTCGTACAGGGTCTCATCATAGTTCTGGCTGAAGCGGGTGATCTCCGATCTCCTATTGAGTATGACAGTGGGAGGGAAGTAATTAGTGAGGAATTCCGCTCGTAGTTCCTCCCAAGTGCCAATTCAGCTCTTGTCCAGACTGGAAAACCACGATCGGGCCTCATCCCTGAGAGAGAAAGAGAATAGGCACATCCTGATGGTGTCTTGTAGTACTCCATTCTGCTTTACCCTATCGCACACCTCAATGAATTGGTTGAGATGTGTGTACGGCTCTTCAATCGCCTTCCCTGTGAACTGGTTCTATTGAACCATCTGAATTAGCCCCGTCTTCAACTCAAAGTTGTTGGCATTGATGCTAACTCGCAAACCTAGCTCTTCTTGTTGTGGCAGGAAACGATTCAAGATGGATCTCTGTGGCAGAATGAGTTATCTTTTATTGTTTCTCCCCTGTTCAGCTCTGCCAGTCTGGCAGCTTGTTGTACTTAGGTCGCTTGTGCTGCTTGGAGTTGTGCTCTGAGCTGCCGCACCTCATCCACAAATTGTCTTTGTTCTTCGGGAGTCATGTTCTGTAGTGCTGCTTCTGGTTGATTCTCCATCTCAGTCTGCTTTTCTTTCTCCTTCTTTGCTTTGCTTTGTTTCTCCTACAATTGGCTTCAATTTTTGAGTCAAAGGCTTCGAGTTCTTTGTCTTTTGCTCTTGTGTTCATACACCTGAAAAGAAAGATAAAAATTTAAAATCATTAGTCTGTGTTGATCGACACGGGTGATATCGATCGACACGAAGAAAACTTCTGTGTCAAACAGCATACAGGATGTCGGTCAAAACAGAGGTAAAACACACCACACACGCACACGTACAAAAATAAAAAAATTCAAGTCAACAATTGTTGGTCCCTAAGATCAGAGTCGTCGTGGTAATGACAAGATATACACACGAATTGTAGCGGAAGAATAAAATGTTCACTTGCACTTTAAGTTATTTTCAAAGATGATTTAGTTCAACTTTACTTAGGTTTTCTTGCAGTTATACGCTAGCAACACTGTTGCTAGGTTTCAAGTCACAGTTGTACGAAAAACAATAGAACAGTAAGCAAAGTAATGACACAGTGTTTATAGTGGTTCGATCGAATGATCTACGTCCACACCTTAGCCGGATCGCTAAGAATTTCACTAAGTATACGGTGTACAAAGATTCGCCTTTCCAGTAAAGCAGGCAGTGAACTTTTGGACTGGCTACTTCATGACTATCCTCTGATACTCCGAACTTCTCAAGTGTAGCTCCGGCTGAGTCAAGGGCGCACCTTCGTCAAACTTGCCTTTACTACTTTTGGAAGATTTATAGTTCCTTGCAAACTCTCTTTCGATTGCGGCTAGATGCCTGTCTTAATCAATTCCTTTTCAGTGAATTGATTGCTGGATGCTTCCGATAAAGGAAGGTATCCCAATGATTGAAGATTCTTGAGCAAAGTCAAGGAATCTCTTCAAATGAGTGTCAGATATTCAATAGGGACACTCCGGTTGTTGAAGGCTTTGAATGTCTTTCAATTGTAGCTTTCAACTGACTGCTCTCAAGCTTTTTGCTTTTTGTCTTAGGAATCTCTCAAGTGTGAGTTCGTGTATATGAATGAGCAGTAGTCTTTTCTCCCTTTTGACTTGTGTTTTATACCTGGAGATTCAAAACTTGAATCTCCATGTCCGTAAGACACAACGGATCTGTCGTCCGAAAGTAGATAGACTTTCACCAACTTTTCTGACTTCGTACAGGCTTTCCGACCTACTTCTGACAAGTCTAGTCCTTGCGCATTGGTTGGTCAGAACGATGGTGTAGCAGCCGTTTTGTTGTCTTCGCTTTGCTGAGCTTCTTCGAAACGGTCTGCTTAGTTTTCTTTAGCAATCTGCTAGATGAACTGCTGTCTGCGCAGCAGTTTCTCTTTGGATTCCTTCGACTCTGGATTGCTAATGCCTTTAGCAATCTGCAATGTGTTAGCAAAATGCTTATTCATCAGCAATCTGCTACCACTAGCCTTCTTTCTTCTTTAGCATTCTCTGGTGTTTGCTGGAAGTGCTTCTAGCAATCTATTCTATTACAACTCAATATTCACCCTATACAGGACATTACAAGAGTTGCTAGACTATGCTAAAGTTCAGCAATGATCGACCATCTACTAAGGTTTGATCCGACAAAACCTTTTACAATATAGTCCTAAGGGAGATTCAGGAATAATTTTCCTACTATTTCCCCCTTTTTGGTGCGATCAAAGCTTACTAATGATTACTGAGACTTAGCAGAGAAAAATTCTGAGTTATGAAGAGAATTGCTAGGCAAACTATCTATGAATCTTCCGATCTCTGGGAAAGAAAGTATGCTAGAAATCATAGGATTTTTAAGAACAGCAAGAATTTACTAACCAATCAGCAACCATTTAGAACATAGCATCCACATTCTAATTTGTTGAATACACGAAGAGTGTATGTCAACTAATGTACACACACGAAAAATTAGAAGTGGACAATGGGATTTTGTCACGAATCTGATGATTTCATATATGATTTGAAAATACAAGTACAATGAAATCACTAAAAAACAACAGAAAAAAAAATCAGAAATAGGACAAAATATGAGCTATAGAGAAAGATGGCCTTAGCTCTGGGCATCAGGTGGAGGTTTTGGCTTTTCAAGAGAATCGATCCTTTTCATTGTCAAGGCCATGAGTTTCTTCATACGCGCTTGATGGTCCGCTCTCTGCTTTGCTTCTATCTCCATCCTCGACTCCAGCATGGCCTGTAATAATTCCCTTTCTTTCCGCGCCAAATCTGCTTCCTGTGATTTTATCCTTGCCTACTCAGCAATTCTTTGTTCTTCCCCATCTTTGAGCGCATCAAATACAAAGGTGGAAAAATATTTGTGCTCATCAAGATCCACTTTATGTAGGATTTTTCCGTGAACCGAATCACCAAAACCAAACTGAACTGGATCGATTTATGGTTATTGCACATAATTAAAATTCTCAAAACCCTAGCATGCTCCTATGAATTTAATACAAAGATTTGTGGATTTAGGGTTTACCGTAACTCCGTCGAGTCTAAACCGATCTTTCGCGTTTGAATTCCAAATCTCAATTCAACCATGCGATTGCAGAAACAGAATTTAGAGATCTAATTTCTAGATTAAATTCGAAAAACAAAGAGGAGACGAAAAGAAAAATCTGTTCTCCAGATTAGATCTTCAGGGATGTGTCCCAATGCTGATCAGATCTACTACTGGTGAGGACTCCGTAGAACTGTATTCTGAGCAGGACCAGAATCGGAATTCTCCTCCCTCTCTACCAAAAACGGCGCCTCCTCTCTCTCTCTAGGTTTAGTGTGTTTCAACTGTGTTGTGACTTATGAGAGAGAGATGTCTATTTATAGACCTAGGGTTGGAAACCCTAATAGGCCATTTTGGGTTCAATTCATCATATTTAATTGGGCCAGTCCTAGGACCTAATGCAAATAATAAAGTGGGCCTATAAATTAATTAATTCCCATGTCCACAACCCAGGACAAAATTAATTAATCAATATTAATTCTTTTTCACCACAGAATTAATACTGACCTACCCCTTTATTACCACGTTATGAGAACGGGCTGCATTAATTGAGAATCCCCATATTTAAGGTTACCGGACATCCATTAATTAATCGGAGCCTCTGACAAGCTCTAACTACAATTAATTAATATCTTATTATTCCTGAGTAGTACCACTCAAACCTTATCACTCGTGCCTGAACTTAATCAGCCTGCAGGACTTTGACACGATGAATGTTATTGAACTCCTCAGGGAATGTCCCCATCCTATTACTCGGATATGGTTACCTAAACCCAGTCTCAGGCGGTATTACATGAACTGATGTTACCCAAGATGCGGATATACGAGCACGTTACTTAGGCTCTCCACCATGGAGAGTCAAAGCAACAGTCAAGCCGTGCAAACCCCTGAACCTTCGTTAAGGTTTGGACTCAATCAATATAATGAGATCTTGTATTCGCTGATGTCAGACAGACGAATATATCTCACTGCGGTTCATCAATATGCCACCTCTGCGTACCAGCATGTCAAGTAACCAAGACAGACTACTTATTCCGACAATGCCCCAGCCATCCGGACAGACGTATCCTCATACGCTGTCTCAGCTGTGATCAGGTTTATATCTCACTAGGTCAAGTGATCTACAACACGCCGTATGATCATCCCTATCGGTGAGACAAGAGGATACCATTGTTCATACATGTAAGATTGTTAACAGATAGGAGAAATAAACTGTTGTATACTCATTATAATAAATGCTTTTAGTATACAAAACCCATCAATCTCCCAAGCATAACTAAGCTATTACAGAGTATAGAGTCCGTCTATCTAGTCTGCTGTCTCTTTAACCACTGTCAGTGGTCGGCATCCACCTCAGACCCAGCTCACGAATATGTCTTTCGTAAACTTTCTGCGGCAAGCTCTTTGTATACGTATCAGCAAGATTGTCAGCAGTGTCAATCTTCTTAATCAGCACATCGCCCCTCGATACAATTTCTCGTATGATATGGTACTTTCTCTCTATGTGCTTGCTTGGCCTGTGAGACCGCGGTTCCTTTGAGTTTGCCACTGCACCAGAGTTATCGCAATAAATTGTGATGCTCCTCGGCAAACTCGGGATCACGCCCAACTCTAAAAGGTAGTTCCTGAGCCATAACCCCTCTTTCGAGGCGTCGGAGGCGGCGACATATTCCGCCTCCATGGTGGAGTCAGCAATGCATTTCAGCTTTGAGCTCCTCCAAGATATAGCTCCACCTCCCAGGGTAAACACATATCCTGAGGTCGATTTCTTCTCATCCTGGTCTCCTTAGAAATCTAAGTCTGTATAACCCACTGGGCACAAATCCTCACTTTGATAAACTAGGCAGAAATTCCTAGTTCTTTTCAAATACTTGAGGATGTGCTTTTTAGCAGTCCAGTGCGCCTGTCCAGGGTTAGACTAATATCTTGCTACCATGCCAACGACATAACAGATATCTGGCCTGGTACACATCATCGCATACATGAGGCTACCCACTGTCGAAGCATATGGTACAAGACTCATCTCATCTTTCTCCCGCAGTGTTTGAGGACACTGCCCACTAGAAAGATGAACGCCATGTCTGAAAGGTAGCAAGCCTTTCTTGGCAAGTTGCATGTTGAACCGGGCAATCACAGTATCCACATAGGATGCCTGGGCTAAGCTCAACATTCTTCTCTTACGATCTCGTAAGACCTTTATCCCAAGAATGTAGCCAGGTTCTCCCAGATCCTTCATTTGGAACTGTTTGGATAACCAAGCCTTGATTTCCGACATCACTCCCTCGTTGTTTCCAAATAGGAGTATGTCATCAACGTTTAGTGCAAGGAAGACAACGCTCCCACTGACACAAAATCGATAAACACAACTTTTGTTTTCCAACTATGCAAATCCATAGGATTTAATCACATCATTGAAACGTAAGTTCCACGACCTTGAAGCTTGCTTAAGCCCATACAAGGACTTCCTAAGCTTCCAGACAAGATGTTCTTCGCCCTTGCTTATGTAACCCTCGGGTTGCTGCATATAGATGTCCCTACCTTCTTCAAGGTAACCGTTTAGAAAAGCGGTTTTGACATCCATCTGCCAGATCTTGAGGTCCATATGCGCAGCTACGGCAAGGAGTATCCGGATGGATTTGAGCATGGCTACGGGTGAAAAGGTTTCGTCATAGTCAATGCCCTCTTTCTGACTATAACCCTTTGCCACCAGCCTGACTTTAAAAGCCGTAATTTTTCCATCCGCCCCTTTCTTTCTCTTGTAATCCCATTTTCACCCTATGGCCCTAAATCCATCCGGAAAATCAGTTTTTTGGTATACATCCATAGCAGTTATGGATTCTATTTTAAAATTCATGGCGACACGCCATTTGGCAACATCCTTGTCCTGCACTGCCTCTTCGTAAGTTAATGGGTCAGAGTCCTCATGTCCGTCTTCCGGCCTCAAGTCCGAAGACTCACCCGCAAACATGTACCTTTCCAGCTGGAAAATAACTCTCCCACTACAACGAGGCATCGGTGTCGTGTCAGTAGTAGGTGTAGTGACTTGTGGTCCTGCAGCTTGCACTGAAGAATGTGTATGTGCTATTGTACCTCTCACAGGTGCACCCACATCTACACGCACCCCTTCCCTTGGAATTGCATTCTCGTTCTCAATTTCTTGAAGAACGATATCACTCCTTGACCTGTGATTAATCACATACTCGTCCTCCAAGAATCTAGGGTTGGTGCTAACAACGACTCTTTGACTCTCAGGACAGTAAAAGTAACCACCTTTCGTTTGCCTGGGATACCCTATGAACAGCATTACTTTTGACCTGCTTTCTAGCTTATCAGGTTCCTTCGACAGTACGTGTGCCGGACAGCCCCATACTCTAAACTTGCACAAACTAGGTTTGCGACCAAGGAAGAGCTCAGAAAGCGTCTTAGGAACTGATTTAGAAGGCACCACATTATGCACGTAAGCTGTTGTTTCGAATGCGTAGCCCCAAAACGAAATTGGTAAGTTTGCATAACTCATCATTGATCTTACCATCTCTAGAAGAGTCCTATTTCTTCTTTCAGCTACACCGTTTTGCTGGGGAATACCCGGTGCAATCCATTGGGATGTAATCCCATTTTCTGACAAATATTGCAGGAACTCGTTACCGAGGTATTCGCAACCGCGGTCATATCGCAGCAACTTGATAGTTTTCCCGACCTTCTTTTCTACTTCAGCCTTGAACTCTTTGAATTTCTCAAAGCATTCAGACTTGTAGCGAAGCAGGTAAACGTATCCGTACCTTGAATAATCGTCAATGAAAGTGACGAAGTACACATACTCTCCACGAGCCTGCGTGGACATTGGTCCACATAAGTCAAAATGGATCAATTCCAACACTTCCTCTGCTCGAGACTGACTAGCCTTAAAAGGCCTCGTTGACATCTTGCCCTCGATTTAGGATTCGCATACTTGATAAGGTACAGCCCGGACTAGGTCCAATGTACTGTCATCTGCAAGTCTCTGAATCCGCTTCAAGCTGATGTGACCTAGTCTCAAGTGCCAGAGATATGTAAGATCCTCATCAGAAGAATTAAGTTTTCTCTTTCTAGGATTATCAATTACGGATGAATTACATGCAATACTTAAGGACATATTTGATCGAAGTAACATAGAGATTGTAAATCAACATACCATAATGGACAACATTGTTATTACCAATGATAAAATCATAAATAACAAATATCCATAAAAGTTGATAAAATTTATCCTGCCGATAAACCACGGCCCACAAATAAATTCTCAAATGTACTTAATTCATAAGGAAAAGAAAACTCCATGAAGCTCCGTCATAAAATGTTGCCTTCATCTAGTTTGGTATCTTCTTGCCATAACTCACCAGCCTTGTCGGCACGGTCCCCTGCAAAGTACAACAACATGATCAACAAGTCAGTGCTTATAGTTCTAGAAGAGCAACAACGGACTCTAATCATGCTTACAGTTATACATGCAAAATGGCATACCTTCTCTAGCTTTGTTGGCTTGACAATCTTCCCTCCAGTGTCCTTTCTTACCACACCTGAAGCACCTGTCCCTGTCAGTCGCCACCTTAGGCTTTTTCCCAGCCCCACCATCCTTCACAGGTGTCTTCTTGGCCCATTTCTTAATCCCTTTCTTCCGCTTCATACTTTTTTGGTAAAGCAGAGAGATTACCAGAAGTGGCCAAGGCAACCTTCTGAGGGTTCATGACCGATTCCGCTGCCATCAAGTCATTGAGTAACTCGTTAAGAGTATACTCTTTCTTGTTCATGACAGCATTCAACCAAAAACTCTCAAAGGACTTGGGTAGAGAGTTCAGTATGATATCGACCTTAGCCTCAGCGTCAATACCTCCACCATGCACAGTTAGTTCATCCATGAGGTGAGTCATGGTAACTATGTGCTCTCTCATGAGATTGAACCTGACGGCTCTATCAGTTTCCCCATAAGTTGCCTCCAGACTCGTCATGATGTCATAGGCATCCCTATGGTGCTGATGTTGCTGCTGCAAGACTTTCGACATAGTGGTCATCATGTAGCACTTGACTACATTGTTCGATTTATCCCACTTGTTATAAAAGTCTATATCCATTTGACTGGATTCAGCAGTTGGCACTTCGGGACGAAGTACTTGCAGAACGAACATATGTTCTTCTGCAATCAGGAGGTACTCAAGATTGCGCTTCCATTTCAGGAAGTTTGGACCAGTTACAGTGTTTTGTGCGAGAATATTGATGACATTAGACATAGACATATCTGAAACAATAAAGAATCTTAAATAATATCATACATGTAGAACTTCGAAAACAAATGCATTGAAAATCTTTTAATAAATCAAATACAAATGTTTTCCACTAATTGCCCAAGAGTTCCCACCGCAAGTTACACTCGTAGACGTTTACGATGTCACCCTCAACCAGAACTGCGGGTTTTAAGCCGCAATCCATTTAATTTCACTACCATGTCAGGAAGCTTTTGACACTAGAAATTAATAATTAGTTAAAACCTTAGACCAATCCATCTCTCAAGAACAAGGATGCAATTCTTGCATTATATTCTAAGATGCTTCTAAGCAATTAACCACAAATTTAACTCCGGCCAAAAGAGACAGTTTAGCATGGCACATAACCATACCGCACAGCCCATAAAGCTTTTGTTATCTATAATTTAAATCAATCCTAGAATACTTGTGAAAGAGATCTACGCAAGCTACACTCATAGACGTTTATGCAAAGCCCTCCCACTAGTCACATGATTTAAATTGTTTGTCTAGAAACCCCAACAACCGTACCCATGCACCTCTAGGAATTAGCAATCTACACTCGTAGACGTTTACTAGAACGAGACATACACTTACAGCCTAGGACCGCTTTGTGGAGGTCTATTGATTTTAATTAAAAAATCTGCTTAGTATTTTTCTTTTAAAAGGTTTCTTTATGCGCACACATAATTTCTTTGTCATTATATTTCCCAAATTTTTGCATGTAATAATACAAGCCCAAAAATTCCCAAAATATAATCCAACAAGAAATTAATCACATAAGCATGCTTGGAAAGCTGTAAATAATCAAAGCGATAAATCATGTTTTTCCTATTATCTACACATGCTTAATTGCGCACAAAAATAAATCACATATCATACGAGGACAATTAAGACAAACAAAGATTCCTCGTGGCCCCAAAATAGAAAAATAAATTCTATCTATTACAATTTGAATTTGAATTTAATTTGGATAATTCCAAATCTTTTCAAATCTTCCCAAATCTTCAAGGGCCTCCAAATCTTGATCCACCAAATCTTTTGGGATTTAGGCCTTTGTGATCTGATGATTTGCCCTAACCCTAATGCAAACCCTAGGGTTTACACAGGATTGCACAAACCACCAAAACCACAAGCCACCGCGACGGGACAGCATCAGCCAACGACGACCACCGCCGCCGCTGCTCAGCCGCCGCGCCCAGCGCGCATGCAAGCCCCGCGCTGCCGTGGGCCCACGCGCGCCCCTGCCGCGCCTGCGCTGCTGTCCTGTCTCGCGCGTGCGCAGGCCATGGCTGCTGCCTGCACTCGCCGTGCGCGCGCTGCATGCCTCGGCCGCGCCGCGTGCCGCATCCGCCATCGTCCTCCGTCGGCCCTTCGTCGGCTCCGTCTTCGTTCTTCGTCCTCGACCCGTCCAATTACATAAATTTGAAAAATTACAAAACAACTATTCTATTACAATTTTCAAATCTACACTAGTCACAGATTTTCTCGTGATTTTACAAAAATAATTCAGCCCTACACGGATAAACCACCGCGGGCTGAATTACACGGGTTGCCACGAGGAACAAAAACCATCCACAACAATAAATTCATACATACATGCATATCGAATTTAATTATACACAAAAGAGCCATAAATCAAGAACCTCGCTCTGATACAAATTGTAGGGTTTTCCCGTGAACCGAATCACCAAAACCAAACTGAACTGGATCGATTTATGGATTTTATTCATGATTAAATACAAGATAAATCCTAGCATGCTCCTATGAATTTAATTACCAGAATTGTGGATTGAGGAATTACCGTTATTCCGTCGAGTCTGAACCGATCTTCTGCGTTTGAATTTCCAACTTGAATTCAACCACGCAATCCGATTTTATCTGCGGAATCAGAAATTAGAAATCTAATTTCTTAGAATAAAAATCAAAAATAAAAGGGAAGAAAGAAATCTGTTGTTCTCCAGATTAGATCTTCATATCTGTATCCCGGTGCTATTCAGATCTACTACTAGTGAGGACTCCGTAGATCTGTGGTTTGAGCAGGACCAGAATCGAAATTCTCCTACCTTTTAAAACAGGATCGGCACCCCTCTCTCTCTCTCCTAGGTTTAGTGTGTTTCAACTGTGTTACAACTTACGAGAGAGAGCTGTCTATTTATAGACATAGGGTTGTAAACCCTAATGGGCTCAATTCAGCACACTTTCCTTGGGCCAGACCTGGGACCTAATGCAAATAATAAAGTGGGCCTATAAATTAATTAATTCCCATGTCCACAACCCAGGACACAATTAATTAATTAATATTAATTCTTTTTCACCACAGAATTAATACTGACCTACTCCTTTATTACCACGTTATGAGAACGGGCTGCATTAATTGAGAATCCCCATATTTAAGGTTACCGGACATCCATTAATTAATCGGAGCCTCTGACAAGCTCTAACTACAATTAATTAATATCTTATTATTCCTAAGTAGTACAACTCAAACCTTATCACTCGTGCCTGAACTTAATCAGCTTGCAGGACTTTGACACGATGAATGTTATTGAGCTCCTCAGGGAATGTCCCCATCCTATTACTCGGATATGGTTACCTAAACCCAGTCTCAGGCGGTACTACACGAACTGTTGTTACCCAAGATGCGGATATACAAGCACGTTACTTAGGCTCTCCACTATGGCAAGTCAAAGCAACGGTCAACCCGTGCAAACCCCTGAACCTTCGTTAGGGTTTGGACTCAATCAATATAACGAGATCTTGTATTTGCTGATGTCAGAAAGACGAATATATCTCACTGTGGTCCATCAATACGCCACCTCTGCGTACCAGCATGTCAAGTAACCAAGACAGACTACTTATTCCGACAATGCCGCAGCCATCCGGACAGACGTATCCTCATACGCTGTCTCGGCTGTGATCAGGTTTATGTCTCACTAGGTCAAGTGATCATACTGTCTTCTGCGATCTACAACAAGCCGTATGATCATCCCTATCGGTGAAACAAGAGGATACCATTGTTCATACATGTAAGACTGTTAACATATATGAGAAATAAACCGTTGTATACTCATTAAAATAAATGCTTTCAGTATACAAAACCCATCACACCTTTCTGGATGCCTCAAAGTTTTACTTCCCCTGTAACATTGTCAGCAATGGAACAGCCAGAATGAACAAATGATACAGTGTACCCATTTTCGCACAGTTGGCTTATGCTCTGCAGGTTGTGCTTGAGATCGGATACAAGTGCATCGTTGATAATCCTTACTCCATTATGCTCTATGAACCCTCTTCCAAGTACTCTACCTTTGCTGTTATCACCGAACACGACATTGGGACCATAATATTTCTGAATGTCTGAGAACAGCACTTCGTCCCCCGTCATGTGCACCGAACAACCGCTGTCCAGGATCCACTCGTTTGACATGCTTGATGTCTTTGCACCTGGATCCTAATCCTACAAAAGAAATTAGGTTGATTTAGGTCCCCGTTTAGTGTCGGGTCCTGAAAGATTAGCTTGAATCATTGTTCCTTTTGGAACCCACATCTTAGTAATCTTCAAGGTTTTCTCCTTGATATCACTTTTGACAACCTTCTCAACCTTTTGATGTGATTGTGTGATGTGCTTCTTTGCCTTCATCGTCCTTTGATGATGTAAATATTTGGAGTCGGGCCTCACATAGGTGTTTCTCCTATGTGGTGTGTAACGATGGTATTGGGGTCTCACTGAATGATATTCAGTCTGTCTACCCCTAGCAAGGATAGAATTTCGCTTCCTGGCATTTGAAACATTATGCTCAGCCCTTGTCCTTGATTCTGCTGAATACGTCTGCTTAGCAGACTTCTGATAAGCACTTTGCTGAGGTCCAACATATTTTATGATACTCTGCTGAGGTCTGGCATTCTGCTTGAGTCTAGCAGTCTGTTTGACACTCTGCTGAGCATTCTGCTTAGCATTTGTCTTAGCAGTTGATGATTCAGCAAACATTTTGTCCTTACCTTTACCATCGACAAACAATTTTCCCGCAGAAACAAAATTAATACTCTTCGTTTGCTTCGAAGTTTTAGTATTGCTACTACGACTGTGCCCTATTCCAGATCGGAAAGCATGACGTCTCTGTTGGCTAACCAAGTTATTTAGAATATCCTGGCTCGTCATGTATGCGCAGATACACTTTTCATTAGCCTTGTTTTTCAAAACCAAATTTTCTTTTTCAAGATTTTTAAAATTTTCGGAGAGCTCAGAAAATTCAGCTCTGATTTTTGATAAATCCTCACTATCAGACCTTAGTCTTTCGACTTCATTGGTCAGCGATATGACTTTATGCTTGAGTGAAGTGTTATCCTTCACGATAGCGTTTTTCAGAGAGTATACTTTAGAAAGTTCCAATGAAAGCTTTGTAAGATAATCTTCCTCGGAATCCAGAAAGAAATCCTCCGATTCATGTATGCATGCTGAGCTTGAAGTGTTAGCAATAGAGATTACCTCTTGATTATCGACTGCTAGAGCCGATTCAGTTGGTTGCTCACCATCAGCAACTGGCTCATCATCCTCCACGATGTTCGCCATAAAAACCATCAGCGCTTCTTCCTCCTTGTCAGTGGGATAGTATTCCTCTTCGTTGTCAGGAATGTCTGGGACTTCTGTCCTTATCAGCAAATCTCTGACGCAAGCATCCTCAGAACTCACCCTCGGACAATCATGTTTTAGGTGATAAGGAGATTGGCATTCAATGCATGTCCTGGTCTTTTTCTCAGATGAGCGATGTGTTGAGGCTAGCTTCGCCTCCTTTTCAGTCTTTGCCTCCAGAATCAACTTTTGTAACTTCTTCATCTGTTCCTCCAACTCACTTATTTTCTGATCCTCACAATTCGAGCCAGAAATTGAAAGAATTTCCTTAGTTGATGTTGCTGGGGCTGATCTCTCCTGATTATGGAATGGCTTCCTGGGAGATTTCCATTTGCTTCCATCCTTTTTGACAAAATATGCTACGTCCTCATGAGCTCCAGCACTTGATGCAGTAGGTTGCACTATAGCAGCTTCGTTTTTTTTTACTGCTGGATAATGAATTCATGAGCTTTCAATTGTGAGAAAACCTCAATTGTAGACATATTATCAAGATCCTGTTCACTTAGGCTTGTCATTTTGACAAACCAGTCACTTCTGGGGAAAAGTTTGGATATAATTTTATTGTTCATTTCCCCTTTATCATAGGTTTTGCCCACGTTCTTGAGCTCCCCTATAATTGTGTTGAATCTCTCCTCCAGCGATTGGATGGTTTCTCCAGGAGTCATAGCGAATGACTCGTATTTGTCCACGGCTACTTGAAGCTTATTTCGCTTCATTTGCTCAGTTTCCTGAGAGCTTTCACACACGTACTCCCACATATCTTTGGTTGTTTTACAATCCAGGGCTTTGTCAGCCATCAAAGGAGGTAGGCAATCAATGATTAGTTTCATGACAACATACTCCAGCTGGCCCCTCTTTTTGTCTTCCAGAGTCCATTCCTCATAAGGCTTTTTCACCATCTCAGGACGGGGTGGACCTCCGGCAGGTGCAGGTGGTGCGGTGTTAACCTTCAAGATCTCCATAGGGCCTTTCTCAAGTATGTCCCTCATCTCCGGATGAATGCTCTGGAGCTGGATCATGGTCTTCTTCTGCCAGGCATCAAACCTCTCCTTGTTGTACTTCGGAAGGACATGGTTCGACATCTTGATAATCTTCACCTGAGCTTAGACAAACACAGAAAATAAAGTAATAGCGCAAGGAAAAGCTAAGATTTAGGTCTTAAGCGACTCAGAAGCAGTCGGTTTTTCAACCTCCTGCTCTGATACCACTTGTTGGTCCCTGAATCATAGTCGTCGTAGTAAATACAAGATATACACACGAATTTCAACTTTCGGACTGGCTACTTCACGGCTATCCTCTGATACTCCGAACTTCTCATGTGTAGCTCCGGCTGAGTCAAGGGCGCACCTTCATCAAACTTGCCTTTACTACTTTTGGAAGATTTATAGTTCTTTCTGAAATCTCCTTCTATTGTGGCTATGATGCCCGTCTTAATCAATTCCTTTTCAGTGAATTGATTGTTGGATGCTTCCAATAAAGGAAGGTATCCCAATGATTGAAGATTCTTGAGCAAAGTCAAGGAATCTCTTCAAATGAGTGTCAGATATTCAATGGGGACACTCCGGTTGTTGAAGGCTTTAAATCTTTATTGTAATTTTCAAAAACCCCAAAATCTAAGTTTTCTAATTGTGCAAACAATTTATCCAAAAACTATGCTTTAGTACATGAGTTTATTTCGCTACATCATATTCTGTGGGTTCGACATCCGAGTTATGAATCTATTTGGTATTAGATAGAGTTGCATCTTGTTATTAGTTTGCTTTAAGGATTGCTGGATTGGGTTTTATTTACTCAAACAATGAACCAAGAACTATGGCTAGTACATGGGATAATCTCGTTATTCTTTTCCTTATGGGTTTATCAACTTATGGTTTTATAAATTTATTTGGCCACTGTATTGCAATTAATATGGTAGAAATATCAGTGATATGACTTTTAATAAAAAGTTTGATTTATTTCTATCCATGTTTAGTGGCTAGAAACCCTAGCATATTCTAAGGTTTTGATAATCTTTTCGGATGCATGTATGAATGATTCAACTCAATAACATAGTTCAATTATTGGTTTTTATTCAATCAAATCTAGAATTAATGAAGGATCGAGAGATGAAATTAATCTAGGTTTGTAGCTATTAAATGAAGGATCGAGAGGTGAAAATTAGTAATAGGAAGAGAGAATTGAATGCATTTGTTTTCTGTCTCGAAAGGAAGATTCAAATTATAGGATTTAATTGGATAATTATTGAGATTGATTTATGTTGTGTTCTTGAAACCATATGAGATAGTCACACATTAGTAATCTAGGTTTAAATTGCCAAACACGGAATTATATCCATTCAAATCTAATTGTTCCCCATTGTTGAGTTGATGAATTTTGCATGTTGATGATTTGATTATCTGTCCTGGAATCTGTATCTTTAAATTATGTTTTCAAAACTCTTTTATTTTTCTACATTTTCATCTTTAAATTCCAAAACCAAAACCCTATTTTGATTCACTCAAACAACTGTGGTTTGAAAACTATGGCTAGTACATAGAATAGTCTCATTATACAGTCTCTGTAGGTTCTACAACCTTAGGGTTTTATAAATTTATTTGCATCACTATTCATAATTTATCTATAATTTTACAGTGATCATCATGCGCATTAAAGTAGCCTCATAAAAAATAACATGACAATTTTCACACACCCGGTAGTCTTGTAAGTACCCTATAAGCCTAGTGAGAAGGGTGTCTATATCCTAGGAACACACCTTCATCAGCCTTTGGCAAAAAGGTATTTAACCTTCAACTATCGTTCATGTGAATGTAACAAGGAGAACTAAAATCACGAAGATGAGCTAAAGTAGGCTTACGACCATAGTAGACCTCGCAGGGAGTCTTGTTCAGCCAGGCATTGAGACCATTCTTATTATGAGTATAGCACGCTGTGATGACTGCTTCGCCTCGGTATCTTTTATTCAAGCTGGCTTTGGCAAGCATCATCCCCACTGCTTTTTTGAGTGATCTGTTTCTTCGTTCTGCTAGCCCATTTTTCTTTTGAGTTCTTGGAGCTGACTTCTCATGGACAATCACAATATTTGCACAGAAGTCCATCAGTGGCCCGTTGCAGAACTTGGTCCCATTATCTTATCCACTTTACTAAAATCCCCCTCTCATTTTGCATCCGTATTACCAGTTCTGGTAATATCAGCTTCACTTCATCCTTCGCCTTCAGCAGCTCCACCCAAGTGTATCTTGAGTAGTCATCCAGCATGCTAATTAACCCGCTAGTCGGGCTTTGCTGGCTTCCTCACAACATGTTGCTTGGCTAACTTGGGATTGTTGGCAGACCAACATTCAGCATTACCAGCAGGAGCTGGTACTTTATATGCTACCCCTTTGCCCTTCAGCACTTGATGATCACTGGACTTAACTTTGACGTCAACGATTTTCTTCTTGTTAGTGACAACACTCGATGACGATGCATGATTGCTCAAATCAATTTTATTAAAAACAAGACCTAATATATCTGTTGGATCTCTTTAGGTCAAATTACCTCATCGAAAACTCTTGAGCTTTTTTGAAAAAAAAAAGAGCATTTGCAAGGTTTAGGCTCAAGGTTTTTGTTGCTCAAAGAGTCCACTCAAATTTAAAATATTAAAATTTTAAAGAAGAGCAGAGTGTTCCTCCTAAGTTTTGTCAGTTCCTCGCTAATTGACCTCGATTTCTCAATCTCATCAGTTAAAATGGAAACTTGAATCTTCAACGAGGAGTTTTCACCATCTAAAGTATTGTTTGTAAAATTTGGAAAACTCTTTAGGAAGCGAATCGAGGGAAATATCCTCTGAGTTAGAGCAATATGACTCAGAGTCCTCCAGAATGCATGCAGAAATGCTGGAAACTTGTAAGAAGTTAGTTACCTCATCATCAATAGCTGTTAGAGCTTGCTGACTGTCATCATCATCAGCTTCAGCATTATCTCCGATGCCTGCCATGAAGGCCAGCAATGCCTCCTCCTTCGAATCTTCCTCAGATGACACAGACACTGTCATCATAGTAGGGAATATCTAAAACCTCTATCCTAGAAAGCATGGCTTTGGCGATGGCCTTTGACGCTCTTATCTTAAACAGGCGCCTTAATTTATCTCTCTCATTTTTGTCCACAAAGTGGACATTCAAACTTTAGGTGGATGGGAGAGTTGGAATCAAAACATGAGCGTTGAGGTCTCTTGACAAACCTCTTTTCAGCTGACTGAAGAGTGTCATCTTTAGTCTTGGCCTTTTCCAGAAGCTTGGAAAGGCAACACATTTGTTCTCCATCCTTCACGGTGGAGGTAGATGTGGTGAGGGCCTCTGTCGTCGGTTCCCCCACTAGTCTCTAAGAGTGAAAGAGCTTCTTAGGTCTTATTTGATTCTGGAATTCCCTTTACACAAAATAGGCAACATCTTCAACATACTTTATAGCGAACTGGTGGCTACCCTGATGGTTTTGTTCATGTTCGCCATATTGATGTCCCACTTGTGAGATTGGAGTTGAGAAAATAAATCCTTAAAGGATGTCATAGAGAGTGCTTTCTACTTGAGAGTTGTCGTCTTTATGAACCAATCGTCCTTGGGCAACTTGGATATGATTTTGGAATTTAGATTCGTTGTTGAGTACACCATATCTAAGGCTTTCAACTCGCTGACAATGGAGTTGAAACGGGCCTCCACGTCCTTGATGTTTCACGTGGTAGCATCATGGAGGACTCATATTTTCCACGCAGCCTTGAAGCTTGTTACGCTTCATTTGGTCTATCTCCTGGCTCAGGCTGTTGTCTCATGCCTCCTTAGCATTGTCAAGATCTATTGCGTCCTCAATCATAGCCTCTAGGGGAGCTGAGAGGATCAACTCATGAGCAATGGAGTCAAGCTGGACTCTCTTCTCTTCTTCAGTAGTCCACTCAGCATATGGCTTCTCTATCATCTTTGGACCAGTAGTGTCGCCTCTAAGACGAACGTTAACCTTCATAAGATTGATAGGTCCAGTCTCCAGCACATCAGTCATCTCGGGATGGATGTTCTTCAGCTAGATTAAAGATCTCTTCTTAACTTCTCGGTGTTGTAAGGTGGAAGCTTTGAGATATTCATCCTTGGGTGACCTGCTCGCTAAACACGGAGGATGCAAGGAATGGATGTGGTCTAAAGTGACTCAAAATAGCTAGTTTGTAAAGACCAACTGCTTTAATACCACATGCTGGTCCCAAATTAGAGTATGTTATTATGCAGCAGAAGTCTTACTAGCTTGCACTCTCTAAGCTAGATGTTCTGGCATGAGCTTGGGTAATAGAAAACTAGTTGACTAGAGAGCTCTTTAACTTAGATGTATTCAACAAGAATACTCTAACACTTAAGGTGTTGGGTTTTAAATCCTTGCACAAAAATAATGAAAGTAGTAGAATGCACAAGAATATTATAGAGGTTTGGATTAAACCGCCCTACGTCATCACTTCTGACTTGCAGTCTGGAAATCTCTAAGCTTGAGATGATAAAGATGACATACAGTCTGTAGCTAGCTGGTAGATGTCCGTGTCTATCAGTCCACTAGCACACTCATCGAGTTCTTCGATTTCCTTCACTGCTTCAGATCTGAAGTGTGGGCGCACAGTAGGGTTTTTCCGTGAACCGAATCACCAAAACCACACTGAACCGGATCGATTTATGGTTATTGCACATAATTAAAATTCTCAAAACCCTAGCATGCTCCTATGAATTTAATACAAAGATTTGTGGATTTAGGGTTTACCGTAACTCTATCGAGTCTGAACCGATCTTTCGCGTTTGAATTCCAAATCTCAATTCAACCACGCGATTCGAATTAATGTGCGGAAGTAGAAATTAAAGATCTAATTTCTAAGAATAAATTCGTAAAAACAAAAGGAGAAGAAAAGAAAAATCTGTTCTCCAGATTAGATCTTCAAGAATGTGCCCCAATGCTGTTCAGATCTACTACTGGTGAGGACTCCGTAGATCTGTATACTGAACAGGACCAGAATCGAAATTCTCCTCCCTCTTCTCCCAAAATCGGCGCCTCCCTATCTCTCTAGGTTTAGTGTGTTTCAACTGTGTTACAACTTATGAGAGAGAGCTGTCTATTTATAGACCTAGGGTTGGAAACCCTAATGGGCCATTTTGGGCTGAATTCAGCATATTTAATTGGGCCAGTCCTGGGACCTAATGCAAATAATAAAGTGGGCCTATAAATTAATTAATTCTCATGTCCACAACCCAGGACACAATTAATTAATTAATATTAATTCTTTTTCACCACAGAATTAATACTGACCTACCCCTTTATTACCACGTTATGAGAACGGGCTGCATTAATTAAGAATCCCCATATTTAAGGTTACCGGACATCCATTAACTAATCGGTGCCTCTGACAAGCTCTAACTACAATTAATTAATATCTTATAATTCTTGAGTAGTACCACTCAAACCTTATCACTCGTGCCTGAACTTAATCAGCCTGCAGGACTTTGGCACGATGAATGTTATTGAGCTCCTCAGGGAATGTCCCCATCCTATTACACGGATATGGTTACCTAAGTCCAGGCTCAGGCGGTACTACACGAACTGCTGTTACCCAAGATGCGGATATACGAGCACGTTACTTAGGCTCTCCACCATGGCAAGTCAAAGCAACAGACAACCCGTGCAAACCCCTGAACCTTCGTTAGGGTTTGGACTCAATCAATATAACGAGATCTTTTTATTTGCTGATGTCAGACAGACGAATATATCTCACTGCGGTCCATCAATACGCCACCTCTGCGTACCAGCATATCAAGTAACCAAGACAGACTACTTATTCCGACAATGCCGCAGCCATCCGGATAGACATATCCTCATACGCTGTCTCGGCTGTGATTAGGTTTATGTCTCACTAGGTCAAGTGATCATATTGTCTTCTGCGATCTACAACACGCCGTATGATCGTCCCTATCGGTGAGACAAGAGGATACAATTGTTCATACATGTAAGATTGTTAACAAATAGGAGAAATAAACCGTTGTATACTCATTGTAATAAATGCTTTCAATATACAAAACCCATCAATCTCCCACTTATACTCAAAGCATAACTAAGCTATTACAGAGTATACAGTCTGTCTATCTAGTCTGCTGTCACTTTAACCACTATCAGTGGTCGGCATCCACCTCAGACCCAGCTCACGAATATGTCTTTCGTAAACTTTCTGCGGCAAGCTCTTTGTAAACAGATCAGCAAGATTGTCAGCAGTGTCAATCTTCTTAATCAGCACATCGCCCCTCGATATGATTTCTCGTATGATATGGTAGTTTCACTCTATGTGTTTGCTTGCCCTGTGAGATCGCGGTTCCTTTGAGTTTGCCACTGCACCAGAGTTATCACAATAAATTGTGATGCTCCTTGGCAAACTCGGGATCATGCCCAACTCTAAAAGGTAGTTCCAGAGCCACACCTCCTCTTTCGAGGTGTCGGAGGCGACGACATATTCCGCCTCCATGGTGGAGTCAGCAATGCATTTCTGCTTTGAGCTCCTCCAAGATACAGCTCCACCTCCCAGGGTAAACACATATCCTGAGGTCGATTTCTTCTCATCCTGGTCCCCTTGGAAATCCGAGTCTGTATAACCCACAGGGCACAAATCCTCACTTTGATAAACTAGGCAGAAATTCCTAGTTCTTTTCAAATACTTGAGGATATGCTTTACAGCAGTCCAGTGCGCCTGTCCAGGGTTAGATTGATATCTTGCTACCATGCCAACGGCATAACAGATATCTGGCCTGGTACACAGCATCGCATACATGAGACTACCCACAGCCGAAGCGTATGGTACAAGACTCATTTCGTCTTTCTCCCGCTGTGTCTGAGGACACTGCCCACCAGAAAGACGAACGCCATGTCTGAAAGGTAGCAAGCCTTTCTTGGCGAGTTGCATGCTGAACCGGGCTATCTCAGTATCCACATAGGATGCCTGGGATAAGCTCAACATTCTTCTCTTACGATCTCGTAAGACCTTAATCCCAAGAATGTAGCCAGCTTCCCAGATCCTTCATTTGGAACTGTTCGGATAACCAAACCTTGATTTCGGACATCACTCCCTCATTTTTTCCAAATAGGAGTATGTCATCAACGTATAGTGCAAGGAAGACCACGCTCCCATTGACACAAAGTCGGTAAACACAACTTTTGTTTTCCAACTGTGCAAATCCATAGGATTTAATCACATTGTTGAAACGTAAGTTCCACGACCTTGAAGCCTGCTTAAGTCCATACAAGGACTTCCTAAGCTTCCAGACAAGATGTTCTTCGCCCTTGCTTATGTAACCCTCGGGTTGCTGCATATAGATGTCTCTACCTTCTTCAAGGTAACCGTTTAGAAAAGCGGTTTTGACATCCATCTGCCAGATCTCGAGGTCCATATGCGCAGCTATGGCAAGGAGTATCCGGATGGATTTGAGCATGACTACGAGTGAAAAGGTTTCGTCATAGTCAATGCCCTCTTTCTGACTATAACCCTTTGCCACCAGCCTGGCTTTAAAAGTTGTGATCTTTCCATCCGCCCCTTTCTTTCTTTTGTATACCCATTTGCACCCTATGGCCCTAAATACATCCGGCAAATCATTCTTCTCGTATACATCCATAGCAGTTATGGATTCAATTTCAGAATCCATGGCGACACGCCATTTGGCAACATCCTTGTCCTGCACTGCCTCTTCGTAAGTCAGTGGGTCAGAGTCCTCATGTCCGTCTTCCGGGCTCAAGTTCGAAGACTCACCCACGAACATGTACCTTTTCGGTTGAAAAAAAACTCTCCCACTACGACGAGGCATCGGTGCCGTGTTAGTAGTAGGTGCAGTGACTTGTGGTCCTGCACCTTGCACTGAAGAACGTGTTTGTGGTGCTGTACCTCTCACATGTGCACCCACATCTACATGTTCCCCTTCCCTTGGAATTGCATTTTTGTTCTCAATTTCTTGAAGAACGATATCACTCCTTGACCTGTGATTACTCACATACTCGTCCTCCAAGAATCTAGTGTTGGTGCTAACAACGACTCTTTGACTCTCAGGACAGTAAAAGTAACCACCTTTCGTTTGCCTGGGATACCCTATGAACAACATCACTTTTGACCTGCTTTCTAACTTATCAGGTTCCTTCGACAGTACGTGTACCGGACAGCCCCATACTCTAAACTTGCACAAACTAGGTTTGCGACCAAGGAAGAGCTCAGAAGGTGTCTTAGGAACTGATTTAGAAGGCACCACATTAAGCTCGTAAGCTGCTGTTTCCAATGCGTAACCCCAAAACGAAATTGGTAAGTTTGCATAACTCATCATTGATCTTACCATCTCTAGAAGAGTCCTATTTCTTCTTTCAGCTACACCGTTTTACTGGGGAGTACCCTGTGCAGTCCACTGGGATGTAATCCCATTTTCTGACAAATATTGCAGGAACTCGTTACCGAGGTATTCGCCACTGCGGTCAGATCGCAGCGACTTGATAGTTTTCCCGACCTTCTTTTCTACTTCAGCCTTAAACTCTTTGAATTTCTCAAAGCATTCAGACTTGTAGCGAAGCAGGTAAATGTATCCGTACCTTGAGTAATCGTTAATGAAAGTGACGAAGTACTCATACCCTCCACAAGCCTGCGTGGACATCGGTCCACATAAGTCAGAATGGATCAATTCCAACACTTCCTCTGCTCGAGACTGACTAGCCTTGAAAGGCCTAGTTGACATCTTGCCCTCGATGCAGGATTCGCAGGCTTGATAAGGTACAGCCCGGACTAAGTCCAATGTACCGCAGTCTCAATTGCCAGAGATATGTAAGATCCTCATCAGAAGAAGTAAGTTGTCTCTTCCTAGGATTATCAATTACGGATGAATTACATGCAATACTTGCTGAAGACTTATGATTACAGTTAACAACATATAGAGAATTATTCAGCATTCCACGACAGATAACACCGTTATTACCAATGATAGAAACACCACTATCAAAAATAACTGAATATCTATCAACATAAAGTTTGGAAACTGAAATAAGATTTCGCCGAAAATCCGGCACATACAAAACGTCTCTCAATGTTAAAACAGAATCATCAAAGTACAAGGTGAAATCTCCAATGGCAGCTGCACTCACTTGTGCTGCGTTCCCCATCGAGATGGTAACCTCGTCATTCTTCAGCACCCTCCTCGGTGTGAACCCCTGCAAAATGTAACAAACATGATCAGTAGCTCCAGTATCCACTACCTACGAATGTGTAGAAATCGATGCTAAACATGTTTCCGTTACAAATGCAAATGACGTACCTTGTCCCTTGCTTCCGCATGCCTTCTAACTTGAAGTGACACCAACCCTCTTTGTTTCATTTGACCTCCTCTCACGTGATAAGCGATCAATTATGTTCTTGCACACAGTATGAACCACATCTTTCAATGTACCCAAGCTGTGCTCAAGATCTGATAACTCAGACTCCCATGAAGGTATGAATGATTGTCCTGCTATGAGATCAGTAAGCAACTCCTTGAAAGAGTACTCACTTCTCTTAGCTACATCCCTCTTAAAGTCATAGAATGAAATCGGTAAGGAGTTCAGGATTATATCGATCTTAGCCCGATCACTGATACATCCACCTCCACGTGTGAATCGTTTCATGGTGTTATCCATGATCATCACATGCAGTGTCACCGAACTGCCATCAACCATTCTCTTACAGACAAGGTCTCTAACGAGATCACAGTTGATAGTTCGTTCCACTTCGTCATACGTAGCCACTAAGTCCATCCAGATAGTAACAGAGCTACAATAGCCCATGTACTTGAGCTTAAGTTCTCTAGACAGGTTATCTGAGATTAACTTGTAAGTAAAATCCTCAGATGCCACCCAACTGTCATAGAACTCCTTCTCACGTCTAGACATTTTATGGTAACGTGGGGCAAATGGCATCATAGTAAGAACAAACATGTGTTGCTTATTCAGGAGAATATACTCAATGCAATATCTTCACTCATGGAAGTTCGGACCAGTTAGAGGATTGAGAGCAAGTATATGATCGACAGTAGACATAGACATATCTGAAACAATAAAGAATCTTAAATAAGAACATACATGTTGAACTTCGATAACAAATGCATTGAAAACCTTTTAATAAATCAAATACAAATGTTTTCCACTAATTGTCCAAGAGTTCCCACCGCAAGCTACACTCGTAGACGTTTACGATGTCACCCTCAACCAAAACTGCGGGTTTTAAGCCCCAATCCATTTAATTTCACTACCATGTCAGGAAGCTTTTGACACTAGAAATTAATAATTAGTAAAAACCTTAGACCAAGCCATCTCTCAAGAACAGGGATGCAATTCTTGCATTATATTCTAAGATGCTTCTAAGCAATTAACCACAAATTTAACTCCGGCCAAAAGAGACAGTTTAGCATGGCACGTAACCATACCGCACAGCCCTTAAAGCTTTTGTTATCTATAATTTAAATCAATCCTATAATACTTGTGAAAGAGATCTACGTAGGCTACACTCGTAGACGTTTACGCAAAGCCCTCCCACTATTCACATGATTTAAATTGTTTGTCTAGAAATCCCAACAACCGTACCCATGCACCTCCGGGAACTAGCAAGCTACACTCGTAGATGTTTACTAGAACGAGAGATACACTTACAGCCTAGGACCGCTTTGTGGAGGTCTATTGATTTTAATTAAAAAAATCAGCTTAGTATTTTTCTTTTAAAAGGTTTCTTTATGCGCACACATAATTTCTTTGTCATTATATTTTCCAAATTTTTGCATGTAATTAAAAAAGCCCAAAAATTCCCAAAATATAATCCAACAAAAGAAATCAATCACATAAGCATGCTTGAAAAGCTGTAAATAATAAAAGCGATAAATCATGATTTTCCTATTATCTACACATGCTTAATTGCGCACATAAATAAATCACATATCATACGAGGATAATTAAGGCAAACAAAAATTCCTCGTGGCCCCACAAAATAGAAAATAATATCTATCTATTACAAATTTGAATTTTGAAGTAATTTGGATAAATCCAAATCTTTTCAAATCTTCCAAAACTTCAAGGGCCTTCAAATTTGGATACACCAAATCTTTTGAATTTTTAGGCCTTTGTGATCTGATGATTTGCCCTAACCCTAATGCAAACCCTAGGGTTTACACAGGATTGTGCAAATCACCAAAACACGAGCCACCGCGACGGGACAGCAGCAGCCGAAGCCGTCGTCGACCGCCGACCGCCGCCGCCGCCAGGCCGGCCACCGGCCAGCGCCGCGCACTCGCGCGTGCGTGTCCCGCCCGCTGCTACAGTACCGCGCACCGTGCGCGCACCGCACGCCCCGGCCGCTGCCATCGTCCGCCGTGCACGCGCGCGCGGCCTCCTGCCGCCGCTGTGCACCGCCCTTCGTCGGCTCCGTCTTCGTTCTTCGTCCTCGACCCGTCCAATTACAAATTTGAAAAATTACAGAAAAACTATTCTAATTACAATTTTTCAAATCTACACTAATCTCGAATTTTCTTGTGATTTTACAAAAACAATTCAGCCCTACACGGATAAACCACCGTGGGCTGAATCTACGGGTTGCCACGAGGAACAAAAACCAAACATCCACAAAACAATAAATTCATACATGCATAACGAATTTAATTATGAACAACAGAGCCATAAATCAGAAATCTGGCTCTGATACCAATTGTAGGGTTTTTCCGTGAACCGAATCACCAAAGCCAAACTGAACCGGATCGATTTATGGTTATTGCACATAATTAAAATTCTCAGAACCCTAGCATGCTCCTATGAATTTAATACAAAGATTTGTGGATTTAGGGTTTACCGTAACTCCGTCGAGTCTGAACCGATCTTTCGCGTTTAAATTCCAAATCTCAATTCAACCACGCGATTCGAATTAATCTGCGGAAGTAAAAAATAGAGATCTAATTTCTAGATTAAAATCAAAACAGAAAGAGAAGGAAGAAAGAAAATATGTTCTCCAGATTAGATCTTCAGGGATGTGTCTCAATGCTGTTCAGATCTACTACTGGTGAGGACTCCGTAGATCTGTATTCTGAGCAGGACCAGAATCGAAATTCTCTTCCTTCTTCTCCCAAAATCAGCGCCTCCCTCTCTCTCTAGGTTTAGTGTGTTTCAACTGTGTTACAACTTATGAGAGAGAGTTGTCTATTTATAGACCTAGGGTTGGAAACCCTAATGGGCCATTTTGGGCTGAATTCAGCATATTTAATTGGGCCAGTCCTGGGACCTAATGCAAATAATAAAGTGGGCCTATAAATTAATTAATTCCCATGTCCACAACCCAGGACACAATTAATTAATTAATATTAATTTTTTTTCACCACAGAATTAATACTGACATATCCCTTTATTACCACGTTATGAGAACGGGCTGCATTAATTGAGAATCCCCATATTTAAGGTTACCGGACATCCATTAATTAATCGGAGCCTTTGACAAGCTCTAACTACAATTAATTAATATCTTATAATTCTTGAGTAGTACCACTCAAACCTTATCACTCGTGTCTGAACTTAATCAGCCTGCAGGACTTTGGCACGATGAATGTTATTGAGCTCCTCAGGGAATGTCCCCATCCTATTACTCGGATATGGTTACCTAAGTCCAGTCTCAGGCGGTACTACACGAACTGATGTTACCCAAGATGCGGATATACGAGCACGTTACTTAGGCTCTCCACCATGGCAAGTCAAAGCAACAGACAACCCGTGCAAACCCCTGAACCTTCGTTAGGGTTTGGACTCAATCAATATAACGAGATCTTTTTATTCGCTGATGTCAGACAGACGAATATATCTCACTGCGGTCCATCAATACGCCACCTCTGCGTACCATCATGTCAAGTAACCAAGACAGACTACTTATTTCAACAATGCCGCAGCCATCCGGACAGACATATCCTCATACGTTGTCTCGGCTGTGATCAGGTTTATGTCTCACTAGGTCAAGTGATCATACTGTCTTCTGCGATCTACAACACGCCGTATGATCGTCCCTATCGATGAGACAAGAGGATACCATTATTCATACATGTAAGATTGTTAACAGATAGGAGAAATAAACCGTTGTATACTCATTGTAATAAATGCTTTCAGTATACAAAACCCATCACGCACCACCCAACATCCAGCTGGTCGTGGGACTTTGAGTTATTCCCATGAGCGTGTCGACTTGTGGTGTAAAACTCGTCATAATCACAACAGGAGAAGTGGCAATTCCAAAGTTATTTTCTTACTTGAAAAGTAAGAAAGCCGAACAGATAGCTCTTGCTAGACGCACAGAGCCTCGTGTCCAAAAATGGCACGCGAAAAGTGAGCTGAGAGACAGCCTAAAAGATTTAAGTGTTGAGTATGAATTTCAGTAGAGTTTTGGTGCTTTCATGATTTGTGAAGTACTTACTCTCTCGAATGTAGCCGCTATTTATAGACAACTCTGGAGAGGTTTGAATTTTGGAGCTGTTTTGAGACACGAGGAATTTATCCAATTGGAAGTCTCACTTTTCCTGAATTACTGCGTCCTTTGATGTTAGAGCAGGTAGACTTTGGTAGCTTTAGTCTGAACGGCTTTGAGCTAGTCCGAGGAGTGTCTGTCGGTTGATTCATTGGACAAACAAGCTTTTAGAATCATAGACTTTAAAATCTCATTTCTTAAAGTATGGACTTGTAAAGAGTCAGCTTGTCTCTACTAGCTAGTTTGGGTATCGCCTTTGCTTGTGGACATTTTGCTGGTAAATTCGTTGCTGGTGGATCACCAATTGGTGTTGACATGTAAAACAGCTACCTCCAAAGGTAAAGGCCCTTTGCTCAAGAAATCATTTCAACCAGCAAACTCCAAACTAGCTTGAAATCAGCTCCTTACAACTAGATAAATCTTAATATAGGATATTACAAGTTTGAACTAATCCTAACTAGAGACATATTAATTAGTTGTTTGTTTAACACATCAAAGCATACGATAGAAAAGAATATTATTCCTAACACAATGCTATAATGGTATTCAATTTGTATAATACTGGTATACCAATAGTTACAGTACAATAACAATAATAACAGTATGCATTTTTTCTCATATCATAAAATTCGGTATAATATACAATACGGCGATAAATTTTTGACATAATGTACTATTACACCCCAAATCGTAACTGGAACACATCACCACTTTTGGGTTATGCAAGGCCACAATGGTGACCAAACATCCTGGTCACTCAATAAAATAACATCAAACAGAATTTTAAAAAAAATAGCAATTGCACGAGCTTGGGCTCGAGGCCTTTACAAGTCGCTCGTACTACTTTTGTTGTATAATGCACACGTGGCAGCCTTTTATTGGGTGCCATATTCTTTAAAATATAATTTAAGTTTTATATAATTTTAATAATTATTAAAATTTAGCCAAAAACAATTTTTTTCAATTTTCATGTGTTTTTTAATTTCATGTGTTATATTTATATTATATTTTGTATTAATTAATTTTGTAATTTTTATATGTTAAATAAATTATTAATCTTTATCATTATTATGAATTTAAATTATTTATTAATTTCATGAATCATATTAGAAGAGAAACAAATATTTTAATTAGAAAATAAAATAGGGTTGAGTCATTGATATAGAGGTATATAATATTAGTTGATAGGCAGTCAATAAAGATAAATTAATATTTTATTTAATAATTGTATTGGTTACTAGTGAGGAGCACCAATAAATATTCTTACAATTGGTTGTTACAAAAATCACAGTTTTAATGAGTTAAAAAGGTACTATTTACAAATAAAAACAAGAAAATCATTCACTAGGAGGAATGGAAATCATTTTAAGCGAGAGAACAAATAAATCTTGGGTGATTCTAAGTACAATTACATTTTATTTTAATATAATTCACTTTTTTAAAAAAAATCAGATGTTTATATAAGATTACCACTCTACCATATGGCCAATTGAAGATATTAATTAAAAAGTCAAAACCAAACCTCATAACCTTATCTTCATTCCCATTCCTGTGATTAAAAATTAAAATCCCCAATTTATTTTCCTCTATTAAAATCCCCATTCATTTTCTCATAAGAGGAAAATAGGTTTATTTTTCAAGTTATGGAGAGAGATGGATTACTTGAACTAAATGCAAATGTCCATAATATATGGATACTTGGACTAATCATTTTATATGGAGACTTAATATAAGGTTGAATAATTCTTCTCGAATCAACCTCTACGTCTAATGTAAACACGTGTAAATATAAAAAAAATAATCATTAGTTGATACGTCCACAACCAGAGCTTATTTCTTCATTAATGTTATAAATTACGCATGCAATGATTTTCTTCATTATCTTCTTATTTCTTCATTAATCTTCAAACATAGTTATATATACTTGCGCAAATTTGAGACATGAGATTAAGAAAAAATACTGTCAGGGTAGTAATCAATTGAATTGGAGTTTCATGGGGCTATTAGTTTTAAATTTATTTATTTACTTTTAAATTGGAGCTATAAGAATATAATTGTATTATTATATAATTATTGAGCGACAAAAATTTATGCGAGATGATATTTTTTTGTGAGACGGTGAGACATGTACAAAATATATTATTTAATAAAAAATGTAATACAACATCAATGCGAATGATGTATTTTAGCATAATAAATAATTTATTATTAAATATATTATTTGTTATATTAAAATATTTTATTTGTATGCATAAAATATATCATTTAGTTTTCATACACCGTGAATAGAATATGTAAAAAGTCTTATAATGTCTCATAAAGTAACAAGAGTCAATCATATTTAATTTGTTTTTCTAAAAAAAAAATAGCTATGTTAAAGCAAAACCGCAATTGTGTGCAATCGCCCATTAATGTTTTTATCTCAATTTGTATGATTTTAGTAACTTGCAATAAATGTTGAATCCTATGATTTATATGTAGGAAATCCCGTCTTCAAAGAGGGAAAATATCATTTAATGTTTTTTTCCTCATAAAGCACTAGCTATAAATTCAACACAAGAATGCATACCTGCATGCTCATCAAAATAATGTTATAATAATCATAACATACTTTTCCATTTCACTTTATTAGTTTTTTTTCCAGTTTCATTTATTGGTTTCATTATCAAAATAAAAAATAATTTACACTCACTAATAAATTATAATCGAAATTTATATTTATCTTCTTTGATATTGTGCCTAAAGAATTGAGACTAATATGATGGAAGAGATGGAATAACAATTATTATAACTTTATCTAAGCACATATTATTTTTAAAGATTTTGACATTGGCCCTTTATTACTAAAAAAATTACTTTAGTATTTCCTAGGCAAATAATATTAAACCGATGTACGACTATTGACGTATAATGATTTATGAAATTGTCAAAATGCTGACTTTGGCCTAATAAGACCTTGTGCAACATATATGTATGTTTAAATTTAGGATAAAGTTTAATTAAACTATTCGACTATTGTCAAAAGATCACATTAACTCCTTAACTCCTATTTAACTATTTTATTCAATTAAATGCCTCAACTTTTAAAATTGGCCAAATAATTATTTATTTTATTATTTGTTATATTTTTATTATTATTTAGTTATTTTGATTTGTTGAATACAAAGATCTTTAGAAATTTAATTTTATTATATATTACATAATAATAAATATTTAATTTAATTAATATAAATAAAAAAGTACTTTACACAATATTTACTAATAATATATACTCCCTCCGTCCCACCTCAATTGTCCCACTTTCCTTTTTCGTCCGTCCTACCTCAATTGTCCCATTACTTAAAAAAGTAACTTTTTCACACTCAACAATAAAATATTAATTTCACTCAACTTACTTTACACTCACACTCCTTGGTTATTGTGCCCAAAATCACCGGGACAATTCAGCCGGGACGGAGGGAGTAATATTTTAAGGGAAAAACGAGGCCAGAGTTAATATTTGGTGTGTATTTTTTAATTTTAATATTAAAATATCTAAACTTTTAATAATATTTTATTATTAAATATTATGTAAAATATTTATTAAACGGTACCCTTGAAGATGTTATATGATTATAACCCCGCTTAATTTTCTTATGTTTTTCTGATGATATCTCATCCCTTAATTTTCTCATTTTTATTAATAAATTAATAAATGGACACAAGTACACCATGGTACTTGAACACATGCGACATGTCCGAGAATAATACAAGAATATAGATATCACGTCTTTTTAATTCACGACCACATATGGAGTTTTATGTCAAAATCCTCCCATGGTGTTAAAACAATTTTTCAAACAAGCATGCTTGATTCATAAAACAAGTTACACTATTGCAAACAAGTGTGAACCGGGAGGTGACCTCCTACCACGATCATGATGCATATTTGAGTAAGATATGACCCTAGCAAGTTGGTATCATAGTGCACTAACCTATGACATCTCTTTCAATACCAGTGCATGATCGTCAAAACTCGTATTGCAATATTGAGCTAACATTCATGCCATCTGCATGATAGGTTCCCTATTGAGAAGACATACAACTAACACAAAAGCATTTAGACGATGACATACATTTAAAAAGAAATCATGTTTTCATTTATATTGAGCTCATGGCACAAAATAAATAATTGCTTTATTCATTTATAATTTTATAAGAAAGTCCACCTTGTGAATTAAATGGTTCAATTACTGCTTTTGTTGCTTCAGGTTTGAGCTCCGAAATTCCTTATGAATAAAAGATCGGAGTAAGCATGATATAATGAGAAGGATTATAGTACTTGGTATCACGTCTTAAATATTGACATGCTTCGATTAGGATTAACTTAATTCAAACTGGACCATTGAATAGAAATTAATTTATCCGAGGGTGTGTTGATTGATGTAGAAAACATAATCGTGTTAAGGTGCAAAAGAAACGAGTTGGCATCAAAAAGTTTAGAGATTACAACTCTGTGTCGACCGACATAGAGGGCCGATGCAGGTTTGTCGGTTGATACTGAGTGCAACATCGATGCAAGTTGTGAAATCGACGAATTGGCATAAGAGCTCGATATCAGTAAATAGAGGATGAGTGTCAACCATTATGAAGAATGCCGGTCAAAGTGAAGGTATGTCGACTGATACATAATTTAAGATGAATTACATTTACATTTTCCACGATATCGATCGGTGCGAAGATTAGTCGACCGATACAATACAAGGAGGTATTGATCGACATGATTTTCGTACTTGGACATAAATTTGAGAATTTGAAAGAGGCTCTCAGTATCTGTCAGCGTGAAGGAGTGTTGATCGATATGACTTATACTTAGCTACAAATTAGAGGTTTTCGAAACTTAATTCTCAGTGTCGGTCGATATGAAGTGTATGTCAACCAACACCAAGCTTCAACACTAGTAAAAATATGATTTGGCTCAATCCGATTATCCGCGCTCGATTATCCTAATATTTAGTTTTTTTAACATATTTCTAGAGTTCATAAACAAAACGAGCTTAGTTAATTACATGCTTAACACATATGGTTCTCATGCTCACCATTTCTAAACATGTTTCTCCATGCGTAATAATACTCAAGTACGTGGATCAAGTCTCTTGCTCATAGCCTCTTAACTATGCATGCTTACTAACAATCTCATAAATATGCATGTTTTTCCAACCCTATACATATACTTATATAACCATAAAACTTATGCTTCCAATATCTCTAGAACAAGAATCTAAGTCTAAAAAGAGAGGGTTAATTACCTCTTGAAGTCCTGAGTAACTTCAATTCACTCTTCCAAATATTTGATGTTTGATCTAAAAGAAGTTTCCAAAGTTTGGTCCTCTTGTTTCCTCTCTTCTATGTAGGTTAGATCTTGCTAGGGTTCATAGCTTTTGGGTGAACATGGGGTTGATTATCGACGAGGTACAGAAATGTTAAATGAAAAGTGAAGAACACTCCCTTTCTTTCTCTCTCTCTGTTTCCTTTCTTTCTCTCTTTGTGTTCGAGAATGAGGGAATAATTTGGTTATTTGATCTTATGATGATTTAATGATAGAACCATTCCAAATAAGGTTTATTAATGTCAATTAAGGGTATATTAGATGGGTTTGACTTGAATTAATGAATAAAACCCGCCTAAATGATTAGAGGCAAAGTCTCAGATGAGACGGTCTCATCATTTTTATTGTGAGACGAATTTAATGAAATGATGTATTTTTTTATTGCAAATGATGTTTCACAATTTTTATTGTGATATAAGTTTAATGAAATGATGTATTTATTTATTGTAAATGATGTATTTTTTTGTTGTTAATAATGTAATTCTTAAAAATGAAATGATGTATTTAACTTATTGAAATAATGTATTAAGGTCCATCTCACAATGAAAAAATAGTGATACCGTCTCTCAGGAGACCAACTCATGATTAGATGAGCCTTCTCTTTACTTTATCGATTATCATGTCGTCAGTTAATTGAATGTCATTGATTTTAATTACATCGATACTCGTGAAGTAATTCAACTAAAGGAATCGTGTGAGTTCACTGTCTCATGTGAATTTCTAGTGCCCCATAAAATACTCGGTTTAATTACCAGCTTGACTAATCAATTACTCGTATAAATAGAATCTATGTCTAAAACGTGGATAATTAATCCGTGCTAAAAATAATAATTTAGCGAGAATATATTGCAGCTTAAATAATCAGAAAATGTATGTATGAAAATTCGAGGGGCTTTACACACTTTGTCGCTTTCCGAAAAATGAATGGGAAAGAATTAGTGAATTTTGGAAAAGGAATGAAGAATCATTAATGATAAATGGTTGAGTAATTCTTTTATCCCATGTATAATAAGCAAGTTGAGATTTATCTAATGGGTAATGAGGTAGTTTTTGGCTTTGTTTGATGGGCAATGAAGTAGGTTTGAGATTTTGTCAAAATAGTACTCCCTCTATCCCAATTTATTAGTCCCACTTTCCTTTTCGTTCTGTCCCATTTATTAGTCTCATTTCTTAAAATGACTAGAAATATAATTTTTTAATTCAGGACCCGAAAGATCAAATAATTATGAATCCAGGACCTGATATTGAGATCCTCGATTTAGGGCTAACAATTCGTGCATGTTGGGTCATTATTGTGTCGATACGATAGTGACACGACTCATTAAGGTCCGACACGAACACGATCTGTTAATAATATGCTTGACACGAACACGACACGATCTATTAAGCCTCAAACACGAACACGACACGAACACAATATTGATCTGTTAAGAACCCGATTTGATAACACGATATTGACACGAACATGATATTGACATGTAAAAAATGTTAAATTAGGTTGATAGTTGATAATATAGTAGTAGTAGTAGTAGTAGTAATAATAATAATAATAGTAATAAAATGAAAAATATTATTTATTAATTTCTTAGTGGGTAACACGAACACAACACAAATACGACACGGAACATGATATGTTATCGGATAACACGAACACAATACGTAACATGATATATTATCGGATAACATGAACATGACACGAACACAACACGAAAATTTCGTGTCCTTATTGGGTCGACACGATAATGACACGAATCCATTAAGACTCAACACTAACACATTATTATCATGCGGGTTCGTGTCAGGTTATCGTGTTATGTAAAAAATTATCACCCCTACCTGGATTGAGAATTTTTTTGATCTTTCAGATCATGAATTGAGAATTAATCTTTCAGATCCTGAATCGATAATTAAACTATCTTTCGAGCCCTTAATTTAAAAAACTCCATTTTTTATTTAACAAAAACTTTATTTTTAGCACAATATATCATCAATATATATAAGATTTAACCATTTTGGTAATCAGTTGGACATTTGAGGAATTTAAGAGTTTTATGTATATATATATATATAGAAAATTATTTGAACTATTTGATTTTGGTGATTGATCATTTATTTATGTTGATTGTAGAATAAATATAATAAATCACGTAATGAGATCGCACTAATATAACCCCGGAAAGGATAATTTATTGAGAACACAAAAAAAAAAGAAATAAGAGTAAATGTGGTCCAAAATCTCATAAATTTTATTAATTTAATAATTATTATTGCAAAAACAAAAATAAAGTATAATACATTATATTCTAATTAATTTTTGAGAATAAAAATTTAAATTTTATAAAAATAGGTTATGATTATAAATTAATTAATTTAATAATTAGATTTTAATTAAAAATTAATTACTAATTTTCACTTTAATTGAGTGAGATGAACAACACTGTTGAATGCATGAAATAAATCTAAATTATATTAAATCAAAATTACAGAAAAATACTAACTAAAATAAAGAGTGGAACTGGAAGAGAGAATTTTAGGTGACAATCTAGTTGTACATAATCCTAGGATTTAAAGAGAAGTGTTAAATTTGTAATTAACCGTGGTTACTTTCTAACTCTAGTTAATAGATTTTTTACTAGTATAAAACACAGTGAAACCCATCAATTTAAACATTATATTTGTCATTTTCAGATAAATTGCCATTAGCAGTCTCCATTTAGAATTGGAGGGTTTTGACTCCTCCCCTTCTCAATTTTTTGACGGTGTAAAAGAAAGTTTTTTTCTGAGACTTCCATCTCAAGAGCTTCAAACACTCACTTTTATGGGTAATTCTTCGTTTAAACTCTTCCATTTTTTTTTTATCTAACGTGGAATTTGTCTCGTCGGTTGAAATTGAGCTGTGATGTGTGTTCAATTGCCTGCGCTCTATTTTTTATTATTTTTGTGTATGTTTACGTTAACTGTGGCTTTAGCTGGTTTTTGATTGCCTGAAAAGATTGGTCTTTTATGTTACTGCTTTAATTAGGGATTTTGGCTGAAGTATCTGGTAATTATATGTAAATATGTTTCTTTTATGTGCTGTGTGCAAGTGTTTTTTTTTTTTGCTCATTTATGATTTCAGTTTTTTGCTCGTTCATTTCACTTTAGATTGTATTAAAGAACTCAAATTAAATTTAGTCTTCTTGGAGAAGGAAAGCATCATGGATCAGAGAAGTTGTATTTTCATGTTCTAGAAAGTTGTATAGGAGGTTTAATCATGAGATTCTGATTAATTTTGCGTAAAACTTGCACTGATTTGAGTTAACTGGCACTTAAAGTCGAACAGTTTGCTCTTGAGGCCGCTTTGGTCGGTCCATTTGACACGTGTTTGAAATGAGTTCGTAATAATTGGCATGTATGGTTAATTAACGGTATGTACATCTGATAGTAAATGCGAACTACTCATCCGTCTCATACCTAGGGCATGCATTCGGTTGGTTCGGGTGAAAGTCGATTGAGTTAACTGTTACAAAATAGAGTAGGCGCGCTTAAAGTTGAACAGTTTATATCAGCTGTTATCAACACGTGTTCAAAACAGTTTGCTCTTTAGGCTTTTTTGATTGGTCGAATGCTTGCTTGAAACTAGATATAATTTGACAAGTGTTTGAAACGAGTTCGTAATAATTTGGCATATAAATGGCATGTATAGTTAATTAATGGTATGTAAATCTGATAGTAAATGCGAAGTACTCATCCGTCCATACCTAGGGCGTGCATTCAGTTGGTTCGGGTGAAAATTGATTGAAATGATTTACATCCGAACCTATTTACACCCGGGCTGACAGTTTCAGTCAATGTTGGCCGGTTTTGGTTTTAACTGAAAAAAAAGGAGGAAAAAATATACCTCATGTAGTTAATTATTTGTACGACAAGAACACACTTTCATTGCTTCTCCAGCTGCACACATCCAAATAAATATTACATTTTGATTTCTAGCCTAATCTGTGCAGTGTAGAACTAGAACATTCAAAATGACAAATCATAATATTTTCCACGAAGTGTATAATTGCCTAAAACTAGTTACGTAAAATATATTATCGATAGTAATAGAACAAAATTTCATGAATAATACCCAGGTTACCGACTTACCATCCATATAGAATTGGTTTAATACCGCCATGTTCTGCTGTGGTGCACCGTCACGAGTGAGAGGGTGTTGGGTGACTTGGTGGTGACAGGACTAGGGGGGTGGTGACAGGACTAGGGGAGTGGTGGTATGGTGGAGAGTTGAGAAGGAAGTGAGGGTTGAAGAAGAGAAATGGGGCATTGTTGGCTGTATGCTTGCATGTTTGGATTAGAAAAATTAGGTTCCTACTTATAAAATGTATTAATCTCCTTTTATATATATTTATTTAATTAATATTATTTTGGTCAGTCGGTCTGGCAATGGGTATTATGGCCAAAAAGGACCATCGACCTGAAATAATTTTGGTGTATATTTTCCCCGATTCCCGAACTGATCCATACATACTTGACCTGAACTACCAAAAAACTCATCGGTTTGGTCGGTTTTTTCTGTTTAGGTTTAGCACATCCCTATCCACACCGGACTGTTGCCTATTTAGGAAGCCTTATAATAATAGTATTCCATTTCTAAAATGACAACTTCACTTAACTGTCAAACTCTTTTGAGTAATGGCCTGTAATCACTATGGCACTGTTCTCATCACTTTTAGACTTCAGATCTATAAAAAATAAGTCCTTTTACTTGGATGGATGCAAAAAAACTCTGAAGTAATTAGCATAAAAAAAGTTTTCAAGAAGTTTAGTAAAACAATTAATTTGTCTATATATATTAATCATTAATTTCAAGCATTCTTCTTAACTTCTTGAGTTTTATTTTTGAAAAAAATATAATATGAGGATTGATCATGGTATTCTTGAGATGTTGCAGCTTTATTGCTGGTAAACCTTTCTTTCAACTCTTACTTCTAATTTAAAGAATTGTGATTTGGCTGACAATTTGAGCATTTTGTTTATCATTGATGTCGAAGAAATGAGGATTTGATTTGTGCTCACAGCTTTTGTTGTTTCGATTTAACTTATGATTCTGCAATATGTGCTAATCCTTTTTTTTTCAAATCAAATTTGACAGGAGTTATCTGCATGAATAATGAGTATTACATGTATTTAATTGGAATTTGCTTTGAGCTGCCTGCTTTGTTGTAAATCAGGTGTTGAGTCAAGAATTGGTGCATGTCGTTACTGGAGACACACTTTTTACTCAACTTGTTGAAGATATATATATTTATTTTATTTTATTTTTTAAATGATGTTAAAGATATATGTTAATATATCTTTGTGATATCTTTTAGATTTTATTTTTCATTTTCCTTCCTATATTAGATTTGCTCTACTTGTATAAATCGGTGCATTGGTTTGATCGTTAATGCAACTACTACTACTTTTCTCCATTATGTCTCTATGCCTTAATATCTGTCATAACTTAATTAGTTTTCCCTTTCTGTGTTGGTTGCTTCAGCCATTGTTGTGTTATGCTAAGTGCTGGTTAAGATTTAGATATGGAGTGCAATAAAGATGAGGCCACCAGAGCAAAGTCAATTGCTGAGAGCAAGTTAGAGCAAAAGGATTTTGTTGGTGCAAAGAAGTTTGCCCTGAAAGCTCAAACTTTATATCCTGAACTCTATGGTATTACCAATATGTTGACAACCCTGGATGTGTACCTCGCTGCAGAGAATAAGATAAGTGGCGAAGTAGATTGGTATGGGGTTCTAGGTGTGAACCCTTCAGCTGATGAAGGCGCCATTAAGAAACAGTTCAGGAAGTTTGCTCTCTTGCTGCACCCCGATAAAAATAGTACTGCTGGGGCAGATGGTGCGTTTAGACTCATTTCAGAAGGCTGGAGTTTGCTAGCAGATAAAGAAAAGAGGATGGCCTATGACCGCAGGATGGGTATCGGATCCCTCCGGAAAGTCCCAGCACATCCTGCTGGTCCACCAGCGCCATGCAAGCCACATCAACACAATATTCCTCCGTATCCTGGCGGCCAATCAATTCCTCCTAAACCATCGGCACCTCCCAAGCGAAGTCAAAAGAAGCCTCCATCAGCACCACTGGACCCAAGTCAGCAGAAAGTTCCTCAGCCTGGTCAAGCGAGTAGGCGTGCAAAGGTGCCCAGGACTCCAAATCCTTCTCCATTTAATCTCAGATCTGATACCTTCTGGACTGCCTGCCGTGGATGCAATATTTACTGGGAGTATCTTAAAATATACACCAACGTTACTCTTCTCTGTGCCATCTGTCAAAAGCCATTTTTGGCCTTGGCCACTTCTCTGCCAATCAGATCTTCCAAATCTGGCAAGCGAGTTCCTTGGCTTGGTCGGGAAAATTCACTTAGACACTTGGCTAGTCGAAATCGAAATGCTTACCATCCAGAAAGAAATGATGCAGCTGCTGAAGCGCCAGTAGACGAAACCAGTCTCAATTCTTTTACGTATGTAACATATCAGGATGTCCCATTTCCGGGAATGGCTAATGCTGAAGGCATGTATCCATTTCCGGGAACGGCTAATGCTGAAGGCATGTATCCATCCACTGCAGCAGGCTATGTAGATGAGCAGCAGGCACATGATAACTTGAACAGATCACATACAGAGTCGCATGCCTCTGCTGGTATGGAAGGATGCTTTAAAAAGGTGAATCTAGATGATGATAGTAATACATATGGAGTAGCGAGTCAGTATATGGGCGGTGGAAACGGTGATTTTGAGGCAAGATTTTTTTTCTGAATTGGTGGTATAGGTGTAGTTTCATGCCTAGTGAACTAGTTTGCTGGGATCTTTTTTTTGTTTCTTGCCTTCACAGTTCAGAGCTTCTGCACCGAGGATGCCTACATAGTGTAAAGTCAGAATGTTCAAGTCAACGACTTTCGAGCAATACTTAAAAAACCTGAAAATCCGGTCTTAAAATGGCGCTAGACTCTAGTTATCATTTTTGCTTACTATATTCATAGTAATGTGCTAATTATGTAATTTTTTTGTTGTTGTTGGGAATCAATTTCAAAACGTTTTACCAAAAAGTTATTATACCTAGAATATTTTTATTAAAGAGTGTGTTGTGTAATTTGTGAGAAAATAGAGTAGAGAGAAAGTGAAAGCGGTGGTATGAGATTATTACAGTTTAATTTTAAGCCATACAATTCTTTAATATACCAAAATCCCAATGTTCAGCTTCCCATCCAGAAAGTGTAAACAAAATTACAAGTAGATGGATATGCACCTTCAGTGTTCAATGCAACAATAGCATGGCCACTCATGATATGCAGTAATTTTGAAAACTACTATAAGAATGTCAGAGAGTGATCATTTCAAAATTGAAGTATGGAATTCTAAATGTATTAGGTAATGGTAAACACAACAGTCCACATACGAAGAACACTTGTTCCCTCACCCCTAGTATTTTCTAGAGAAAACTGTCGGTATGGGCTGTTAATTAAAGAGTTTTTGATATGTGGGAAATTGTGGAAAATGATAGAGACCCAGCTCCTTTAAGAGCAAATTCAACAATAGTTCAAATGAAGCAATATAGTGAAAATTTTGAATATATATATATATAGAGGAGGGATCATGTAAAAAAAAATTCTCCTGTGAGAAAAAAATAAATCGTGTTCATCAGATCTAAAAAAATTAATGGTTGATATTGAACCAAGCAACAACTAAAACGCAATCAAGCAACAAAATAATCAAGCAACAACTAAAGCACAATCAAGCAACAACCTGAATACAATCAAGCAATGTCGTAAATGCAATCAAGCATCTTTCTCACTTTCTCACGTTAAGAGTTTTCTCACTGGATCCACTCTCTTATATATATAAGGAAGAGATCAAATACTAAAAAGTGTAAAGATGTTAAATAGGAATAAATCGTAGATCCTTGATTTTGATGGATGAATGACCAAGATTGAGTTTTTTAGATTGACAATTATTTATTTTGATGTGGGTGGTTATGCAGTTTAATGATGAATAACAATAAAACTAAACAAGCATAATATACTAGCTAATCAAGCATTATTAACATTTTAGCGTAAATAACTTTTTAACATAGGATCCTCTCCATATATATATATATATAGGGATGCATTTATATGTTAACCACTCCCCAGATGTTACCTACAGACCTCATTTGGCGGTGCATTATCTAGACAAGCTAACTTATCTACGCAATATATGGTACATTACGAAGATAATGTAGTACATTATTTGCATTACATTATCTATTACAATTTGTACATTATCTTTCGTAATGTACCATATATTGCCTAGATAATGTACTTAGTTTGTCTAGATAATGCACCGCCAAATAAGGTCTGTAGGTAACATCTGGGGAGTGGTTAACATATGATTACAACTCTCTCTCTCTCTCTCTATATATATATATATATATATATATAGTCATGTAATCATATGTAAACTACCTCCCAGATGAGAGATGACAACTACATATCAGCCATCCATTTTTTTAAATTAATGACTAGGATTTAATCTGGGATTTGATTTATTGTAATTTATAAATATTTTATACTAATATTTTAGAGTATTTTAAGCATTATAATTTTATGATATTTTTTTTAACTGCTTGCTTTTTTTTCTCCATTTTGTTTTACCATATCTTTTTTTTTAAACGTTTCTATACCCATTTTTAATAGTGCGAGAAAGTGCTTGTTTCCTATGTTTAAACCTTCACATTTCTTTTTAAATTTCTATACCCTAAATGAATATAGCATTCACATACGAAAATGAACGGTGGAATGAGTGATTATTGTTGTAGTTTTGTTCAAGAAGGAGAGGGGTAATCTGGAGCGTAGGAATCTAACATTCACATTTTTTTTTTATTTTGTGATTTTATTGTGGTGGGTGAGAGAAGAGCGTCAATGGTGAGAGAGTAGGCTTGCGATGGCTGCGAGAGAAGGTGAACGATCGAAGCCGGTGACGGAGATCACTTCCCCTTCCCTTCTCACCATTGTCGGTTGAGAATTTTCATTCATATGATCGATGCGTCTTTGGAACAAAAATTAAATTTTGTTTTTGTGGATGCAATTTGTTAAGGATTCCATACGTGTATGTTAAATTTGATTATTTATAATTATATATAGTTGCAGTAATTTATAGTTAAACTTGCATATATTAAGCCTGTACATTTGCATATATTCACGTGTTGTGATTTTAGCAAGATGTCTTAACTACGTAGTTGCAATAATTAAGTCGGTAAACGTGCATTAATTAAGCCTGTAAACTTGCATTTATCAGGCCTGTAAACTTGCAGTGTATTTTTTTAATTTTATAATTGTGTGTAAAATTTTGGAGAATGTAAATATAGGTAGTTGCAGCAATTAGCCCGTAAACTTACAGTTTTAAGCTTGTAAACATGCATTGACTAAGCCTCTAAATTTGCTTCATACAACTGATTGTTCCTTATCTCCATGTAAACTTGGTATATTTTAAAATACTGCAATGAATTGATTAATATAATGCATATATTTCACATTAATAATGCAACTTTCGACGAAATATAAATATTGTTATAATTTTGTGTCAATATTTTTAGAATAATGAAATATTGCAAGCTATATAAAACATTATTTCAAGTAAAATAATGCAACATTATGTGATAGATAATGTAACATTTTGCGATAGATAATTCAAAATCACAAAATAATTTGCTTAAAATTAGAAATTTCTGAAGAAAATGAAATTAATTTTGAAATACAATAATTCAGAGAACCAATTGTCATTAAATTAGGAAGCAAATATAATTTACTTTTGAAATGCAGTATTTTAGAAATCAAATTCCACAAAATTAGGGGTGAAAATCGTGCATATAAAATTCTGATTTAAAAAAATTCCACGTAATGCAACTTCTTCCTCTTAATAATGCAAGTTTTTTCTCTTAATAATGCAGCGAATCCGAATAAATTTTAAATATTAATGTGATTGGTAGGTAAATATTTCTAAAACTATAAAGCAACCTATTCCCATTTAATTCGGATCCAGATACGTGGGAATATTTAAATTTGTGTACAAAGACATTATTATCCTTATATGCAACTTTTTATCTCTTTTACTGCAGCAATTTTTTTTAAAAAAATAGAATGATCCTGCGCATTCATTTGAATAGTCAATGATCCAGATTTAGTCTTATTTCACATCTAAGAGGTGGTTTCAATTATAACGCGCCCGTATATATATATATATATATATATATATAGTGGTGATCATATAATAAAAGACTTTCCCATGTTAAATGAGAATGAATCTGGGCTGTTTATTTTTTTAGATCAACGCACCAGCTTTATCCAACTCCTTTCAATTAATTCGCGCGAGATTTCAATAAAAGGGTAAGATAGTAACCGTCTATTTAGATCTAAACACACTATCTCCTAATTTTCTCTTTCCTCCCATTATATATAGGGGCTGATCTGGTGAGAATAGCCCTTATCATGAGAAATGAGAATAAATCTCGTCCATAGATTTGACAACATCAACGATCCAGATTACATAAGAGCTTTAACAAAAAACGCGGCATAATATCCTCATTTTACTTCATTTAAGGGCAACATAGTCATTACGAACGTACAGGGCGCAAGAGTTGTGTTTTGTTCATTTTATGTATTATATACTTCATTTTATCTTACTTATACATCATTTTATCTCAATTGCGAATTATTATAAAATAAATTCGATTCGAATTTTGATGTTACACGTGACATGCATTTTATCATAGCAGTTCTTCATTATATCTTAGTTATTCTTCATTTTATCTCAAATGTGATTCATTATAAAATAAATTCGATGTGAATTTTGATATTATACGTGACATGCATTTTATCTTAGCTCTTCATTATATCTTAATCATTCTTCATTTTATCTCAATTATTGTTCATTATAAAATAAATTAAATAAAAATAAAATTATTTTTTCGAAAAAAATGATTTCAATTCTCTTCATTTTATCTCCTATATACATCATTAAACAAAAAAATCAAAATTTTAGAAACAGTTCTCTTCATTTTATCTCCTCTATACTTCATTAAATGGAAAAAATTAAATTAAATAAAAATAAAATCAATTTTTTGGAAAAATTATTTCAGTTCTCGTCATTTTATCTCCTATATACATCATTAAAAGAAAAAAAATCAAATTTTTAGAAACAGTTCTCTTCATTTTATCTTCTCTATATTTCATCAAATGGGAAAAATTAAATTAAATAAAAATAAAATCAATTTTTCAGAAAAATATGTTAAATTTATTTTATCTATTTAAAACTTCATTAAATTAGAAAATTCAATTAAATAATAATAAAATTTAATTTTATTTTAGAGTATTGGATGACTCAACAAGGCAATTGAAATTTGATGAAAAATCGAAATTGAAAAGGAATTAGAAATCCAAATATGTAATAATGAAGTTCGCGGAGGATAAAATGAAAATGGAAATTATTTGAGGAAGATACCGTCAGGCTAAATGACAATGATACCCTTAAATATGTAATAATGAAGTTCGCGGAGGATAAAATGAAGACGGAAATTATTAAAGCATGACCGTAGATCTTGTGAAATCAAAGGCTGAGATTTATTCTCATTTCTTACATTAACATCTATTCTCATATGATATATATATATATATATATATATATATATAGAGGTTAGATCATATGAGAATAGTTTTTAGTATGAGAAATAAGAATAAATCTTAGCCTTTGATTTTGTGATTTCAACGCTCATGATCTATTTTACTCCGTGTGCAGTTTTCCTCGATTATCCAGCAGTTTTGCAAAATGAAGGTTATTTTTGTAATTTTAGCTTTTTTTTAAAATCTGAAATAGTATCTCATTAGATTTTTTATTCCTTTCTTCGCGCGATTTGACTTCTTCTTCCTTCTTTGTTCAAATTGATTTATATTTCTTTTGTCGATCAGATTTTTTTTCTTTGTTTCTCGATTTCGCATTCGTGTTCGGTCTCGACGTTGTTAATTATGCATGAATATAGTTTTAAAAATTTAGTTTTATTCAGATCGACGTTCATTTTTTCTATTATATTGTGCATCTTTAGTGTTAACTTTGTGCATTTTTGTATCTTACATGTTCATTCATTCCTTCTTTGTTCGAATTGATTTATATTTCTTTTGTCGATCAGATTTTTTTTCTTTGTTTCTGGATTTCGCATTCGTGTTCGGTCTCGACGTTGTTAATTATGCATGAATATAGTTTTAAAAATTTATTTTATTCAGATCGACGTTCATTTTTTCTATTATATTGTGCATCTTTAGTGTTAACTTTGTGCATTTTTGTATCTTACATGTTCATTTATTCCAAAGTGTGTTAATAAGATGAAGCATTTTAAGGGCATAGTTTTAAGAACTATTGATGTTGGTATTGAGTTTTACATAGATTACGCTCGTGTTGTTGCTTTGAAGAAGAAGATGTTTAATTTTTTTTAATTCGTATTTATGTAAAAATGAAGTAAATCGGGCTAAAAATGAAGTAAATTGGGCTAAAAATGAAGTAAATCGGGCTTAAAATGCAGTTTGCTGTTTGTGTTTGAGTATTTTTACAGTTTTAGCCTTTAAACACTAAACTGCACGATATTGGGGCAAAAATGCCGCATTTTTCAATATGCTGAGAATGAATCCTGTTTGTCGATTTGATGAGATGGACGCGCGAGATTTATTCTTATTTCTCATAGTAACTCCTATTCTCACCTGATCACTACCCTATATATATATATATATATATATATATATATGTGCATGCGCTCATTGAACTATATTTGATGCTATCTTGACAAGAATTATGGCATGTGAGGCTACTAGAGATGCTTGGGATAAGTTGATGGAAGAGTATTGAAGATACGACACATATGAAAGATACTGTATATAATAGAAAAATCAAATGATAGAGATTTGTGTAAATCCTTTTTATTATTTTGTTTCCTAGCTTTATGTGTAGTCCTTATATATTTATACTCCGTTGTAATTATCTCAGTGAAAGGTATATTAATATTATTCTCATGGTATCAGCCACACTTGGTTAAACCATAAAATTCTTTTCTCTCATTGTCGCCTCTTTCCCCAAACTCTTTTTTCATGGCCGACGCTAATGCTCCTACTCTCTCCCTGTCCACCATGATTCACATGGTGAATATTAAACTTATGTCTGCAAACTATCTGCTATGGCATGCTAGTTAGAATCCTTACTTCTCAGTCAACAGTTGTTCTCCCTCGTTGATGGTGCATTTGTTGCGCGACATGCTAGTTAGAATCCTTACTTCTCAGTAAACAATTGCTCTCCCTCGTTGATGGTTCGTTTGTTGCGCCGCCACCACCATCACCTCCGCTGACGGCAATACCAGCCCTAACCCCGAACTCTCTAAATGGAACACCCATGATCAACATCTTTGATTATTCTTAGTTTCCACTCTTATTGAAGAATCAGTGGTCGTGGTAGTCAGATGCAAAACTGCTCGAGATGTCTGGATTGCTCTCAAACGGGCATACAACCACACTTCAAAAGCTCGTGAAATCAACTTGAAAGATGATCTTTTGAATATCAAATGTGGAAGTCTTTCCGTAGCAGAATATGGCCACCACTTTAAATCTATTTGTGATCAACTCACGAATATTGGAAGCCTTGTTGATAAGATCGATAAATCTCACTTGTTCTTGCATGGTCTCGATTCAAACTTCTCCAGCTTCAAGATAACTCAACTTTCTCAGGATTCTCTTGTTGATTTCCCTACTCTATTGGCTCATGCTTAGAGCCATGAACTATTTAACAAGTCTGTTGACTCCTCTTCATCGTAGCCTATATCCTTCACTACTTCGAATTGCAACTGTGGCAATAATGGAGGTTGTGGATGCTAGAATAATGGCCATGGTCATGGACGATGACGTAATTGTCGGCAATCTACCCTTTGGTGTTATATGTGCCGTGGTACCGATCATGATCCTTTTGACTCTCCGAAGAAATTTGATCACTCCTATGATCATTCCTATCGCTCGGTTGCGAATGCAAACCTTGCGGAGGCTTTCTAGACTTCTTGCTCCCTTTTTGAGTCTAATATTTCTGATTGTATCCTGACACAAGTGCGTTGGCTCATTTATCCACTGATGCGGCTCAACTTGATCATGTTTCTTCATATTCTGACTCCGATCAAGTAACTGTGGGTATTGGTGATCACTTATTGATGCGGTGTCGTTTAGCATCAAGAGTACCAAGTGCTCAAATACGGACACCAGGTTTATCCTAGCCCAAATGCTATGTAGATAGTCAACTCGAGTCAGGGTCGATCCCACGGGGAACGTAGTTAAGCTGTTCAAACTTTAGTGTCACAAGAATCCAACTAAAGCAATTGATTTATAATTTCTAGTAACCTGCAAATGCTCAAAAGAGGATATCAAATAAAATAAAGTGTTTGAGAGTGTCAAAGTGTTTACGAGTTTAACATCGTGATGTTCAAACGTCTTGATGTTAAACTTAAGCATCATTTTAACATTAAGATGATAATCTTATCCTTCCTGCAAGCGGTTACAATAAACTCCTAATTTTTCGGGATGTTTTGTAACCCTAGATTTTCACGTCTTTTCTGTTCCTTTTAATTAGGGCACGTGTATATCTTTATTACTAACCTTATATTATATTATTGTTTTCTTTGTTCCTAATTAATAAGGAGTGTCTCTATAACTTATAACCACCTCTCATGTGAGTTTGTGATTGATCGACGGTTACGCCAAGGTCAGGTGAAAAGTGGGAAAGCTTCGTGCAGCACGTCCAAGGAGTGGAGAAGTGGGTACGAGGTTGTGCACTCCAAGAAAGAATAAAAAGGGCATGACGAGCTTGAAGATAGTTTGAGCAATTGTACCATATTATTGAGCATCCAATCTTCAAGATCTACTCGTGCCTTCTCCGTCCTCATCAACCTCTCACAACCAGTTTTCTCATGACAAAATCCATCTCCGAAGACTCTTCCCATGGTGGAGGAGTTGCGAGTTCACCTTGTGTGTAGTTTGATAGATCAATTTGTCCATAAGTGCTTTTGAAGTGTCTATGTAGAGTAAGAATCATTTGAGGAAGTGAACCAAGAGTGATTCAAACTATTTAATCTTTATTTCTCTGTGTAAATTTATCTATTATATAGTGAAATTTTTTTATGGCCGCAAGGCTCCATGGGGAATAGAAATATTACCCAGAAATTTTATCCGCTATGTTTGTCTCTAACACCAACATTACATCTAACATTGCAGTGTTTGACGTAAACTTGGGCACAAATTCTATCAATTGGCATCATGAGCTGCTGCTTGACACACTGGGTAGCAAGGTCCTGTTGTACATTTTACGATGTTGGATCCATCAAATCAAACGGGTCGTCCACCAATTCTGGAGAGCAATGGGAACAACTACCCCATGTAGAAGTCACGCATGAGGATGCTAATAATAGATGAACGTGCATGGACAGTTGTTCTTGACGGATGGACTCCTCCAAGATTGACTGTTTAGAATCGAGAAAATCCAACCGAAACTACCACCACTCTTAAACCTGAAGGCCAATGGACAAATGAAGAGCGCACCATTTCAAATTACAACTCACGAGCATTAAATGCTATTTTTGTATGTGTTTATGTTGCCTATTTCAGGTTGATCTCTAATTGCTCAGAGGCCAGAGATGCACGACTGATCCTTCAAGGGAAATGCGAAGGAACTGCAAGTGTGCAAAGAACAAAGATGAGGCTTCTAACAACCAAGTTTGAGAATCTCATGATGTCGGAGGACGAAACCATTGCTGCATACTATGAAAGGTTGGCGTCCATGGCAAATGAAGCACAAGCTCTTGGTGAACCAATTGGAAACGGCAGGCAAGTCAACAAGATGTTGAGAACTCTCTTGGAAAGGTTCAATATCAAGATCTCAGCCATTGAAGAGGCCAAAGATGTTGATATGCTGGAAATTGTTGAACTTGTGAGTAAACTCACAACATTTGAGATGAATTTAATGGAGGAAATTCAAGAGTACAAAGGAAAAGAGGTAGCACTTCATGCTGGGAAAAGTATCAAAGATACTCCGACTTCAACTCCCAAGATACAAGAAATTGTTAAAGAATATGACGAGGAGTCTCTTGATGAAGAATCACCTAGCCTTGCCCTACTCACCAAAAAGTTCAACAAATTCTTGAAGTCCTACAAGAAGGACAACTTCACACCTAAAAGGCGAGGATCCATCTCTTCAACATCACCATCAACAAATTCCTCTAACACCTTTGTGAGGAAATGAGGAGATGGGTCTTCCAGAAAGTATTCTAGGTCCACCTCTGAAAAGTCTAACATCAATAATGTTAGATGCCATGGATGTTCAGAAATAGGGCACTTCGCAAATGAATGTCCTACAGTACAACGAAAGAAGAAGTTGAACTTCTACACCACATTAAGTGATGAATCTGATACAGAAGACGAAGTTGAGTCCGTGGATCACATCTTGTTTCACGTGCGAATTGAAGAGTGTGATGAGACTGAAGATCACATGGAGACAGAAGATGAACACCCTGATGTTCATGATGCAGTTGAACACAAGAATGTTCAAGCTATGGAAACATTAGAATATAATTCCATGATCACCTCACACTTATCTGAATCAAATTGGTATTTTGTTGACACTAATGATACTGATTACAGGGAACAAGGATCCAGCAGGTTCAACACTACTCCAGAAGAGATCAATAGAATAAGCCACTACTTCAACATGGTGGACAAACAACGTGAAATGCAAAAGGAGGAAATTTCAAGGCTGTCTGAAGAAAATCACTATTTCAGAAAAACAACTAGCTCGACTTGAAGCTTTACTAACAAGAAGAGACCATGAAGTAAGTTTGCTAAAGAATCAAGTGAGTGAAGCTGATCAGACATTTGATAAAATCAATAAAGGTAAAGAAAAACTTGATGAAATTCTCTCAGTTAAGCATTCTAATGGTACTGAGTTAGGTTTTGATAAATTGAATGTTGTCTATCTTGATATGTTCCAGTCTGATGAGAACATAGTTAGATTTTCAAAGTCTAACACCACTATGGTTAATGAAAGGG
>JAPKLW010002039.1:0-34745 GCA_026898455.1 Plectranthus barbatus
GAGTAACCAGCAGAGCGCAAGAAACGAATTAACACATTTTCCGCTGCTAAGTTATACCCTGATAATTCGGGACCAACAGAGTATATACTGAATACTGACATTAAAACATAGTTGACACTAAGTACCTGAAAGATATTTGACAAACCAAGTTGATTGTTCACCTTCAACTTGGATAAGTGCAAGTTTATCGAACAAACAACTTACTAAATTATTCTATTTTCCATTGTGCATATACTATAAACTCTGACAAACTGGGACTAGCACCAAATAATATAATTATTTGGATGAGAGTGATTGCACTGCTTTAATCGAATAACAATTGCAGACTGATAACAGGCTAACGTTTGGACCGATCCTCTTGGCCCATAAATAAATTTTGAGCACAACAACGTATAAACAATTCAATTTTAGTTGTTATTAATACACCTTTAATTAGTAGTAATTATATATTGAAGGCAACTTAATGTTTTATCATATACCTGGGACATTACATATGCGAGGAATTTATCCTTTCCAAGTCAACAGAGAGAACCTGCTGACTAATGAAAATTTAATTGTAAGGTAAACGAATATTCAAGATTTATTAAAAAGTTATAACATAGATAATGTATCTGTTAATAATTATTCTCTATTAGTAGTTTTTTAGGTGAAGACATGAATGGCATTGCGACGTCAACATCACAGTACCCAACTGTCCGAACTCTCACCAAAATTAGATTTGATTTATGAAGTCTCTTAATTATTAGATAAGCCAAAAAAAAAAAGGAGCCACGGAGAAGGCGGGGCCCACGCGCATCACGAGAAGAAATTAAAAGAAAAAAGAATATTTGAAATGATAAATGACCAACTGGAATTATGGTATATTTCCATCGGATTTCCGCTTCTACATTCTACAACTGTCTATGCTTGTCGTCCTACTTTATCCCACGCGGATATTCAAATTTTATCTGGTAAAAAATAATTTGTGCCCCACTATTCTGGCTACGAAATTATAAAATTAATATTTTTAAAAATAGAGAATAAAAAATATGATAACTTTTTGTAATTGCAAGAAAAAAATTGAATTTGATATGAAGACAATATTATTTTTAGAATAATTTTGTTTAAAAAATAATGAATATTTTAAATATAATATATAGAAGGCAAAAACTTGCGTTACGCAGGCCTAAACGGTTTAGGCGGGTTTTATCCTACCCAAATGGGTTCACCCATCCCAAATAGAGTATATTATATGAGTTTGGGCTTGAGTTAATGGATAAAACCCGCCTAAAACTTGGGTTAATGGATAAAACCCGCCTAAAACTTGGGTTAATGGATAAAACTCGCCTAAATCGTTTAGGCCTGCCTAACCCAAGACCTTCCCTATATAGAAAATTCATTTAGATTCGACTAAAGCTTGATCAAATTCGTATATTTAAAATATTTGATAGAAAAACCTAAAGCTCGATAATAATAAACGAGTTAAATTTGAACAAAAAAATTATTCAACTCGATTCGTTTAGATTATACCCTAAAGTTTACTATTGAGTTTTGATGATTTATCTTGCTTTCAATAAATGTGTAGCTAATATGTATGTTATACATTTAATGGCTGATAGAAACATAGAATCTGGATGAATTTATATTTTTAGGATCAATCAGAATAGGCAAGGGCAAATCTAAAATAATTAGTGAATTTATTATTGTGTTTCTAAATCATTATTCACATTTCCTTATTTAAATTTTAAACACAACTTCGGCCATTTATAAACTTAGATTGAGTGGTTAATTATAATATCAAGGAAGCTAAAAATATCACATACCCTTCTTCAAAATCCGAAGAATTTTTTTTTTTCCATTTTATGATCTGTTTGTTCAAAAACAAATTAAATTGTGATCGATTACATTTTATGATGTATTTATAGTACAGAGAAATTATCATGTCTGAAATATAGTCGGTGTAAAGCATGATAAAATTAAACTAAAATAGTGCAATTAGATTTTCACCAAAATTATTCTAATCACATTCCCATTAATTTCTTGAATTTTGACTCTTAAATATTCAAACCACCTAAAAATACAACTGTCTACAAATATATATTCAATTTTATTTGAATTTGACATTTTCCTTCAAACCCTTTATATACACCCCCAAAATTCAACCTCTTCAAACTAAAACCACACTTTCATTTCTCTCGCACGCGGTTGCTCTTCTCTCTCATCAATATGGGAAATTACGTATCATGCACTCTCGCGGCTCCAGTGGGAAAGGCCTCCGGCAGGGCTACAAAGGTCATTTTCCCCTCCGGCGAGATCCGGCAGCTCCGCGAGCCGACCAAGGCGGCCGAGCTCATGCTGGAGATCCCCCACTCCTTCCTCGTCAATACCAAATCTCTGCAAATTGGGAAGAGATTCAACGCTCTGAATGCCGATGAAGATCTCGAAATGGGAAATGTGTACGTTTTTTTCCCCATGAGTCGGCTCAACGCGGTGGTGAAGGCGGCGGACATGGGTGCTCTGTTCTTGGCGGCGAACTCCTCCGCCAAGAGGGTGTCGCGAGGAAATGTTAGGATCTTGCCGGAGTTCGGGGGCGATATGCAGATTGTGCAGAGCGCGGCTGAGAAAAGGGCGGCGCCGAAGTTGAGTTTGGGTGATGTTGAGGACTTCTCGGCGGCGGAGTTCAAGCATAGATTGTCTATGTGCCGGTCCAAGAAGCCGTTGCTGGAGACTATTGTTGAAGAACCTGCTTTTATTAGATAATGGAAATAAATCATGATAAAAATATAGATGCTCTTCCACATTTAGGTGAAGATAATTTTTTTTTTGTCTTTTTTATTGGGATTAAATATAGACTATAGTTGGTGAAAAATGATTGTAGATTTGTATACAAATGATAATTGGTTGTTCTATTCGTTTCGGTTGTTTTGATTTAATTTTTTTTTTAGATTGTAAGAAGCAAGAAGGTTTACTTGGCAAAATATTTTTAATACACATAAATCTTATAATATAATATTGATGGATAAAATTCTTCAAATATAGAATACGAATTAATTATGTTCACAACTTCAATCATCTTAATTATTGTGTTATTTTATTTTGAGATTATTAATTTGGGCTGGTGGGAGTATTGTATTAGCGGATAACCTTTCTATGATGGTTGCATAATTACAAAATAAATAAATAAAAAATCAATTAATGAATGGTGTCATTTGTTTTTGATTTGATTCCTGCATCAAATCAATGTTAATAATCTTATTGTGATTTACATTACATTCTATATTACTATCATCCCTACATACCTGAAGATTCGATTTGATGTTTGTATATTGAATAAATCATTAATATTATTGCACCACTAAATATTCTCTTAAAAAGTAGGTGGCATCTGTTAATCATTATTTGGTGATCTTGGTGTATAATTAGATATCTTTACATTTTCTAATTACCACTAAAGACATAACTTCAGCTAGCGTACGTTGCCACAGTTTTCGCTAAGCAATTATTTATACAATAATCTAAAATTATTGATAATGATGGTTTCATATTCATTATTCTACGACATAAATTCAAATAATACTAGATGATTGTCGTATAAAACCATTGAATACATATTTGAACGATGCAAAGAATTGTACGACGAGACATACTGTATACAAATACTAAATTTTACAATTAAAAAATCGAAACAAAAAAACATTTACTAGCCCAGTTTTGTCTATTTTTCCAAACTCTCTCAACCTTACAATTCAAATATAATATTTCAAAATATTAATAATCTATAACCATACAAATCCCAGTGGAATAATAATGGTGACCTGAAGCTGATGACATGTAATTTCAAACACATTTTAAAGATATGAGGTGGAGAAATTTATTACTATTATTATTATTATTATTATTATTATTATTATTATTATTATTATTTATTTATTTTTAGATGTTGAAAATTTTAGATATCCTGGAAATTTCAAATATAAGACCTCTTAATTATACGTAAGATATTTCACCCTGAGGTATTAATTTAAACAGCATACATGTTCCTAAAAAACTCAAATCAATAACCTCTTTATTAAGAAAATGTGTTTAAATCACTACATCTCTATACCACGGAATAACTCGATGTGATAAATTTATAAATAAGTGATGTAGTCAATACTGCCCAAAAAAAAAAGTGATGTAGTCAATAGTTGGGCCTGTGTGCCCGGATCCACATGTTTGGGCTAACCTGGCCTTTTCATAATTAACATGGCATTAGTTATGGTTAATAGTTAATACCATGCTAGCAAGCATGGGTCGGTACGATATGTACAAAAATAATAATAATAAATATAATTTATTATTATTATGTAAATTTCCATTGAAAAAAATTATGACAAAAAGTTGGGAGGAATTTCCGGATATACCCCCGATTATCCTACGTGGAGGCACGCTGGAATTCATCTGATCAGTTTCTGTCAGCTCAGCTGCTCATTACTCCGCTCAGCCTTCTCTTTCCTGAAACTCCCAAAGATCCACTTTCTAGGGTTTCTCACTCTCTCTAAATATTTATCTCCTTGCTTTGGTCAGTATGGCGGGAATAAGGTTGCCGCCGGAGGACTCTGATGTCGTTCAAGCTGCTCGGCAGGTGGCCGCCGTCGATCTGATCTCCGATGATGACCGCTCCATCGCCGCGGACTCTTGGTCCATTAAGAGCGATTATGGAAGCACCCTAGACGATGATCAGCGTCATGCTGACGCCGCTGAAGCGCTCTCCGCCGCAGCTTACCGTGCCGCGTCGGACTACAGGTCATCTCTCATGTGGTTCCCGTTCGATTTACATTTTAGTATTTGGAGATGTTTATGTTTCTGCTTGATATGGTACTGTGATTAACTCCGCGTTGCCATCGAAGATGCTGTGAAGCTGCCGGTGGATTAGTTTTTTTTATTTTATTATTATTTATTTTGCTGATACTGTTCCATGATAACAGAAACTACGGAAGACAAAATAGGTTTCTCATGTTTATTTGTCGAAGATCCATAATAAGCTTTACTGTGAAAAATCTTCTGCTTGGCGTGTACTACTGAATGGGACGATTTATTTCTTTTTTGTTTAAAACTCTGATTCTGAAATGTTAGTAATTTAATATTGCCTTGAGCAGTTCTGACAAAGACGAGCCTGATGCGGAGGCAGTCTCATCAATGTTGGGTTTCCAAAGTTATTGGGATTCGGCATATGCAGATGAATTGGCAAATTTTCGAGAACACGGCCTCGCTGGCGAAGTTTGGTAGCCTACATCTTGATTCTGGATGATTGCCTTATTCTGTACTTGATATTTATGTTTCATTTCTCTATTTCTCATGTACAGGTTTATATATGCTTTTCTAATTGTTCTTTTATTTACTTGAAAATTAGCATCTAAACTCTAAAGTTCTCTCTCCACTTTAAGATGGTTTGATATGTATACTTTTTAATATTTGCTATATATATATAAAAGAAGATAGTGTTCACTGGCAGTTATTATCCCTTTGCCATCGGATGATTTCGTGGATTTTCCTTGTTCATGATAAATAAGTTGTTTTCTTATCATTTGTATTATATGTAATTAGGGCGAGTTCACTATGCTTCTGGATGACATTGAGTTTCGGGTGATTTTTTGGAGAGGTCTTAACAAGGGGATAATTTGATTCTCCAGCTTCTATCATCTTTTGGCTAATTTCTTCACCCTCGATAAAATGGAACTATAGACAAGTTTATATCTAGCTATTCAAATAAACTCTGATTTATCTGACCTGCTCGAGGTTTCTTCTACTTCACTTTTCCTGATTCCCAGAACTATATAAAAGCCAGCAAAAAAAAAAAGAAAAAAAGAAAAGGAACATGCTATCTATCAAACAGATACCCACTGTAACACAACTTAGATCAATGCACAGCATCACCGCTCTCATCTCATCTCACATTCTTGTTCTGTCTGCACTGAAAATGGTTATCTCAAACCTTATCTTCAGTGCCGTAAGTTTGTTACAGTACTTTTTATTTTGTAGGTTTGGACCTGATGTAATGGAAAATGTGGCCACATGGACCAGAAACTTATGCATTGAAATTTCTCAGCGTAATTTGCCAAATCATGTTGATAGGACAAATTGTTTGCCAGCTGGGCAGCCTGAAAAAGACTTGTCTGGCTGGAGTGTTCTGGATGTTGGTACTGGTAATGGCCTGCTTCTTCAGGAGCTCAATAAGTTGGGGTACAGTATGTTCCAATATTCTGCTGGTTGTCACTTATATCTTACTTTCCTATTCCTAAAAGTTTGTCTGAGCATGGTTACTTAGTTGCGATTATTTGATGATACTTTGGTAAGCTTGTGTTTCATATTGATCATTTCAGGTTATTGATTCATTGAGTTAATCTCCTTTAGCTACCATCCTCGTCACTGTTGTCTTCCATATGCAGCCTTATTATTTCCTTCGCACTAGGAAACTGCAGATTTGTCCTCATGACTCCATAACAATATATAAATCATTCTTGTTCCAAATAATTATAATTCTCGAGAAACATGTAAATACTTTTGTCTTCAAAAGGATATATCAGCTTGCTTAAAGCAAGGTTTACGTATTGCAGAACTGGACTGAAAGAGCCTGCGAGCCTACAATTTTACTGTATTACGGTAGGGATATCACATAACTTCACAATAGCACATAAACCTTTTTATGGGGTTTCTGCTGTCCAAATTAATCTGTATGCAGATATGTATTGAAAATTTGAAATTTGATATTTTTCTTCACACAATTTCAAGGAACTAGTGTGATATTCATCCGTGGACATCTTCGAGAAATCAAGTTGATAGCAGGGTCTGTATGTCCACACGACACAGTCAAGATTTTGTTCCGAATCCACTTGTTTTAAGTAGCAGTCAGTAGCACAACAGTTTCCCTGATTTAAGTTAATGTAAAAACTATGCAGAAAGGATCAATTTCATGCGTGTTATTTTGTTGTTTAAACTTCTACAAGAACATGTTTGCCTAATTGCCTATGCTGGAATCAGGTTTGGTAGCTATTAATGATCTCACCAACTTATTTTCCTCTTTAATGTTGAGTCTACCTTTGGAGTTTGCTTCACTAAAATCTCATATGAATATATCAAAGCTTTATGATCGTCCCTGGCTGATTGTGCTGAAGATTGAACCTGTCTGCTGACTTCTCGTGGTATCATTAAATTAGGTTTTCAGATCTCACTGGAACTGATTACAGTGAAGCAGCAGTTGACCTAGCTCGTAGCCTTTCCCATCGTGATGGATACCCTAGTATTAAATTTCTCGTAAGAATCCAAATATTTATTTTCATATACTCTTTATCTTGAACCATGCTGTCTATGCGGGGGCTATGCCTCAAAACTAGACCTCAAAACTAATTTTCAGGTCGATGATATCCTTGACACAAAACTAGACCGGCAGTTTCAGCTAGTTACAGATAAAGGGACGCTGGATGCAATTGGATTGCATCCTGATGGTCCTATCAAAAGGTAAATGGTATCTCTGGCAGTTGGTTCATTCATCAATAAGTGCTGTACATTTACTTCTGTCCCTTAACAAGGATATAAAAATCCTAGTACTACTGCAAGCTGTTTCATTGTTTCCTCTCCCCTTGGTGTTTTGCTTCTCTCTATGCATTCTGGTTTTTCCAGAATTCTGATAACATTTTTGTGTGGATTAATAAACTAGAGATGAAACACTGCTAATGATGCTAGCCAGTAGAAGTATCCTTTTCTAGAATTTCAACTGTAAAAGTTGGGACCTTTTAATCATTTACGTATATATATTTGTTCCAGGATAATGTATTGGGACTCTGTATCAAAACTTGTGGCTTCTGGTGGGTTATTGGTGAGCAACTATACTTTGCTAATTAAATTCCTTTTGTATCTTCTCTTTCTGCCATTTTTCTTCTGGTGCTGGTGGTGCACATCACTGTGTTTGGGAATATCTCGGCGCCTACTATCACCTGCATTTTTATTTTAGTTGCTCACATATATTCCAGAAAAGTGTTATGCTGGCATCCTCTATTGTAATAAATTTGAATATGTTCTCATTTGGTTTCAGGTGATTACATCATGCAATAGCACGAAAGATGAGCTGATACAAGAGGTGGATAGTTACAACCAAAGGAGGAATGGTGGGTCTTGTGGTGTTGAGCGAGATGTGGTATTCGAATACATAGACCACATACGCACATATCCAACATTTATGTTTGGAGGATCGGTTGGGTCGCGTGTGGCAACAGTTGCATTTCTGAGAAAGTGATGGAAGTGTCCAAACAGATGATGTTGATACTTGATTTGGTGAATTCGCAAGAGTTACTTTGATCTGTGTTACAAACTGTTGTTTTAATTTCTAGGCAGTTGGTTAACGTTTGTTTAGTAATGTGGGGAGTAGCATAGATGGCAGCAGTGTCGGGTTTCATAATGTATATCAAACATGCATCATCTAACAGTAACATGTTTGCGTGTCATCTTGATCTGCACTATTAGATGATCCGATTACAACTAGCAAACTATATATGTATATATATGAGTGTGTGTGTGTGTGTGTGATATAATTTGGATCATTTGGGTAAATAAGTTTTGTACTGATATTATGTTAGGAGAAAGATAGTTAATGATTATTTTTATAAATTAATGTTGGATATTTAATATGGGGAATCTTCAAATTGTTTAAGCAGGTCGATTATACTGAAATCCCCGCTCTAAAATTGGTATTTCATTTTCCAAATTCCAAGAGGTCAGTTGTTAGTTGTTAGAATCGTCAAATACCTTGGATTGGAGCCGTTCTTCAACGCATCCATCTGTCTGAAATGGCCGCCGCCGCAGGAATCAACCATTTCTAGCCCAATGAAAAATCCATTTTTTTATACATATACATAATATAAATATCATTTGTAATATATAATGAACTAATATTCCTCTCATGTGTAATAAACAGGCATTAATTCCTGGATAAAAACACCCTAGCTATCTGAATCCCGAAAACAGTCGTACTCGTAGCCCTTGATTATGGTATTTATATTTATATACACACGAAAACTAATGAGAAACAAGAAGAATGATGAAATGCAAGATGCATGGTATTGGTACGCCTACAATCTTAAGTAATATATAAATTAAATAAATGGATCGATCATTCAAAATGGAGTATTACATATGAACAAACAAAAGATAAAGAATAGTATATATATATATGCCGTAAACGTAAAGAGAGAAAATTAATCATTGATTAAAATGAATAAGAAAAGAGATGATGCAGAGGCAGAAGGTGCAACCAAGAATTGTGCAGCCGAAAGTGGAAGCAGCCATGCCCAAAAGCTCAAGAAACTCAGCAACCATTTCTTGATGAATACTTCTTTCATCTCTGTAACTCTCAATAGCTGCATAATTCCACCCAACACAACATCTCTCCTTCTCCCTCACTTCCTCTATTCTCGCCTTCAGCAGGTGTAAATTCGCGTCAACGATTCTGCTCGATCTCCCTGTTGAAACAACTCAAACATCGATCACATATATATAATTATTGCAAGATTTGTGAAATATATGGGTGAGGGTTGTTACCTTCATGATCTCTACGGATTTGGGCAGAGATTTGAAGGGGATGAGAAAATCTGGTTTTCTTGCATGACAGAATAGGACTGCATACTTTAGCTTGTGTTAAGGAAGACATTTCCTCTGTCTATGTTGGAGAGTAATTATTACTCTTTATGGAGTATTATTTATATATAGGGTACTAGCTAGTTTTCTTGTGATCATGCAACTCTCGAATAAATTAAACGTACGACTGCCTGTTTTATTTTTTTATACATATATATTTTTATCAATCATCACTGGAATATTGTAGTAGAAAACCAATCTCTTTCTAACTCTTTCGTGATTAATTGGTTCTTCCACAAAATTTGAATGTAGTCACAACTTATACCTATTGAGTTCAGGGGCGTATCTACACTATCATTTGGGGTACGACTGTACCCCCAATTTTTATTTTTTTTTTTTACTATTTATATGTATTTTTTTTATTATTTATATATATTTTTACATATTATTTGTAGATATTCTCACATAATGCATCTCCATTTTAATTTTATTTATAGTTCGTATCCCCAATTATACATTCCTGGATCCGCCACTGATTGAGTTAGTGTTGTGAGAGATTATATACTATATTGGGATTATATATAAGAAAATAAAATATATCAAAGGAATTAAATTTAAATATAATTAATATAAATATAACTATCATCAAATAAATATCGTTCCATACAAGTTAAAAACAGTGTGAAGCAAAGTTTTTGAGATACATGGTTGAAATGCTTCTCAAATTAAGTGCATTTCAATTTTTGATAGAAATCCTCGAATCTCGAAATCATGTTTGGAATCTCGAGATATTCTTCTTGTTAGTTTCATTTGATTGTTTAAAATTTCTTACTACTGTCTAATTCACTGCAATTTTTTTTTTCGAAGGTAGATTGCAAATTGAGACCGTTTTATGAATACTCTCTTTACAAATTATTTTCTAGCGTAAAAATTCAGGACATATTGTATATGTAGTTTGTTGTTTGATGGATTCATTTTGTGAAAAATTTTATAATGATGAAGTTATCCACAACTCTTCTTTTCTTTGAGGTGATTATTAATACTCCACTGTATATTACTACTTTTAGTCTATAAATTCCATTCCACATATCTATTTTACGGGAGCGAATCAAATGAAAAAGAATCCCTTGTGAGAAAAAAGAATGAATCTGATCCATTAGATCTCAGTAAATTAATGGTTGATATACGATCAAGCAGCAACTATAACACAATCAAGCGTCATATTAATCAAGCAACAACTAAAACACAATCGAGCAATTGCTCGATTGTGTTTTAGTTGTTGCTTGATTGAATATCAACCATTGATTTATTTAGATCTAATGGATAAGATTCATTCTTTTTTCTTACAGGAGGATTTTTTTTTTTTTACATGATCCATTCTCTCTATTTTACATCGAAATTATAATCTATCGAATACAAATAAAACACTTTAATTATCTGCATCCTAAATTTAGCTAGAACAATCATATTAGATTAACAATGTGCAATAAGTTCAACAAAAGCAATGAATTGCGGTAAACAAACCGTGTATATAATATTAGAGAGAGTAATATACAAGTCGTTGAGATTTGAATTCTTAGCCTTACTAATTAATTAAATAAGATTTGTATTGATTACAGAACCTCCTATCAGATAAATTCTATTTAATATTCATGATATACATACAATCATGAATCAATATTGTTAACAATTTGTATATTCCACATTATTTTTATATATAAAAGATGATTCTGCCAAGCTACTTATATTGACTGATTTTTAATAAAATATTATTATATAATATATTGATAAAGATGTTTAATTTGTACACGATGGCAACCCACGTAAAAAACATCTGTCTACTAGCCAGTGGCGTATGTAGGGGGTCTTTTGGGGTACACTTGTACCCCAAAATGAATTTTTTTCTTTATAAATTTATATATTTGTACTATTATTTATAATATTTTTACATAATATTTATATATATATTTTTACATAATGTACCCTCAATTTAATATATTTATATATTGTACCCCCAATTTTATATTTCTGGATACGCCACTGCTACTAGCTCGTAGTGAATTCACTAAAATTGTAGTATAATTTTGCTAGATGAGCTCTAGTCTTGTACATATACTCACCCATTATTATTATGTTTTTAAATTAATTACACTATTTAAATGGAGAGTGTGTATCCCTTCTCAGTCTTCAGATTTATAATTTATTAATCATAGATAAATAACTGTTGAATTATTCTAGATTGGCCATAATTTTGAGAATATACTACTATATAATGGGGAAGCTCTCCTCTCCTTACAAGTCAGTTTTGTAAGGAAAAATGAGAATCTTTACATGATATCAGAGTCCGATTATACTACTATATAATGGTGAAGCTCCCCTCAATCAATTTAAGATATTTAAAAATAATAAAGAGTTCTTCAAAATTAAGAATAGTTAGCGGGATTTCTTCAATAAAATCTCTATTAATTAAAACTTCATATTAAAAATATTTTGAATAAGAAATGTCGAAACCATCCATTTCTTCCTTCCTAAAAACTTTGCCAAAAGGCAAAGATATCAGCCGCCGTATACAAATAATAAGATGATATTTTTATATTAAAAAAAATGAGGATTATTAAAAGAAATGTCTGGCAAAAGAGTCCAAAGAAGTGTTCAAGAAATGAGAAAACCTATGTTGCTAATGGTCAATGGATGAATTGGGGCAGCAAATACAACGTTGAAACGCGTTTTTACAAATATTATATTTCCCATTTTTGACGATTTCTTCTTTCAGCTTTGGGTGCTGCAAATGCAATAATACTACAACATAAACGCCAACCAAGATTTCCTTTTTCTTTTTATAATGTCGATTAAATGAATATAGATTTTATTTTATTTTTTTAATAAAAGATGGGTTTTGCTTATTGTGTCGATTATCATATAGTATTTTATTCAAAGACATGATGGCATGTATCATGTATGGCTGTATTCGGATGGAATTTGCCAATTTGGATGTGCATCAAATTTCAACTTACTTCCAGAGAAATAACATTTTAAATAACTATTGTCGTCTCGCTAAATTAATTAAATTTAAAGATATTTTGAGAGTTAAAGATAAGATAATACATTAGGTTTTCTAGTTTAAAAAATCAAAATAAAAGTAGAAGGGGGAAAGAAAAAAAAAGTCAAGAGAAAGAAGGACAGAAAGGTTGCAAAATTAAAAATGCAAGAGACAAAATATGAAAACCAAAATATAGGGTTGGTTTAAATGCAAGGTTATTGATATGATTTATTATTATTAATTTTTTTACACTAATTTAATCACACATCCTACAAATCCCCATAGAAATTTGAACCTACGACGCCTTGATCGTAGGTAAGGTGCTTTTGCCGCTGCACTCCGAAGGAGCTAGGTCTATTTTCATGTACAATTATTTGAGGTTTATTGTTAAAAACCTATCATACATATTTTTAATACTACCTCCGTCCCAAAACAATTATCTGGTTTGGAAATGACACAGATACCAATGCGAGTAGAGATAGAGTAAATTAATATTTTATTAGTAAATATTTATTAACTTTTTATTTTAGAAAAGAGGACAGACAAAAAAGGAAAACAAGATAATTGTTTTGAGAAGGAAGGAGTATCTTTTGCGAAAGAAAAAAAAAAAAAAAACAGATAGTTTTAAAGCACAATATCGAGGAATGAACGTATAAGGTTCATTTTGAAATCTTTAAGCCCAATATAGCGAAAGATTATTCATAATTTAGGATATAACAATTGTGTCCGACTTTTTTTTTTTTTTTTTTTTTTGGTTTTGGGACCTCTTTGAAAATCTCAAAGTTGATTTGTAGGGGTGTATATGATTTGATTCAAACCGGCTAAATTGAAATGATTTGGTCGGTTTGGCTAGTTTGATATGTGAAAATCGACCGGCCAGACCGCAAATTTTAAACCGTATTAATTGGTTTGGTCCATGATTTAAGTAGAGAAATCTACCGTTTAGGCCGGACCGGACCGGACCGGACCGTTTATATTAATAATAAATATTTAGATTATATTTTATACTAAAAGTAAAAATATAGTACATTTAGTATAGTGGTTTTATCTAGACTTTAGTTTTTAAGAGGCATGAGTCGGGGTGTAAATGAAATAAACTGTTCGTGAGCTACTCGGATCTCGACTCGATAAAAGCTCGTTCGAGTTCGTTTAGTAAAGCTCGTTGATTAAATGAACCAAACTTGAGCATCATAGTATTCGACTCGTGAGCAGGCTCGTTAGCTAAAATTAGTAAGAAGTATAAAATAATTACTTTTATAAAAATAATATTTTCATGATTTAAGAGTAACAATAATGATAAATCTATCTAATAATGAAAAATATTTAGAATATGAGCATGAATATGATATTTTTTTTGGTAATAAATAACTTTTTCTTCAAAATAATAATGAAAATCTTAAATATATTCTAAATTTGAAAAGTTCGTGTAGGTTCGATAAAAGCTCGATAACGTTCGTGAACATCAAAGCATTCAATTAAAAAGCTCGAAGCTCGACTCGAAACTAAACGAGTCAAACTTGAGCACGACACTACTCGACTCAACTCGGTTCGATTACACCCCTACATGAGTTCAAATCCTCTATGCCTCACACATTTTATTTATTTTTTAAAATCTAAAATAAAACCTAAACTATCAAATATTTCAATCTCATTTTAATTCTTTTTCCACAATTTATTTATTTTCTGAAATCTAAAATAAACCTTAAACTATCCAATATTCCAATCTCACAATTTTATTCAAATGTCTCTCTTTATCCTTATTGTCTTCTCTATTTTTTTGGGCAAACTTCATCGTTCTCGTATCTTAATAATTTCACCTATTATTTTTGAGAATGTGATATGAATTATTATTTTTTTATGTCATTAATTGTTTGTTTTTATTAAAATTGACTCGTACTTTACTGATGAGAGCCACTATTAGTTTTTTTTTTTAATTTCTCAAATAAATTGTAGCTAAAAATATGAGATTTTTCTACGTTTTGACTTTGCACGTTAACGTCGTTTTCAAACCGTTAAACCGGCCGAACCAATCGTTTTATTTGGTTTGGTTTGAAATATTAATTTAGCTGGTTTGGTTTGAGAATTTTTCAAACCGTATTATTTGATTTGGTCCATACTTCAACCCTCAAACCCTATTGATTTGGCTGAATATTCTCAAAGTTTTTGGCTGAATATACTATCTCAGTCCTACTTCAATTATCTAACCTTTCTTTTTTTTTTTTTTTCATCCCATTTAATTGTCCATTTACCTAAACTTGAAAATTAATACACACTACCTAATAAAATATTAATTTTTTCTATTTTTACTCCCATTTGTTGTTGTGCCAAAAGCAAAGTGGACAATTCATCCGAAACGGAGGGAGGGAGTAACTTTTTTTATAGAGATTTTGAGTCAATAATTTAGTTGGAATAAGATGGGTTAGGGGTGAAAGAATGAGATAGTTGATTGGTATTTACAACTTACGAAGTGAAAACACGCCAAATTACCAAGTTGGATCATACAGATATAAATATTCAACGAAAACCAATCCCTTTAGTCTCCATTCCTTATAAGTTAAGATCATACGAGCATCAAAACACATGATCTCCAAGTGATTTTGATTTCGAGCTCGAGCTCGATTCGATTATCATGGGACTTGTACAGAATGCGGTCGTGCAGGTAGGTCACTCTCTTCATCGGATGTCGAAAGAGGGTAAACGGGGGGATTCTGACAAACCAAATATGAGAAATTTTTTCATGATTAATGAGTAAGAAAACTGGTTTTTTTTTACCTGTCGAAATCGCCTGCGTTGTACAAGGGATAATGCTTTTACCATAATATAGATAGGCAACAGAACTCCAATGGTGCGCAACGTCAACAGCTGCATGCAATATATGGAACAACAACAACAAGAGTCACACTCACATACTGCATGCACCTCAAACTTCTTCTAACAGAAACACGAAGCTCACCATGACTGCAGAGATTGAGTATTCACCGGCGCCATAAACGATGAACGGTAAGGTATGGCGCAGCACCACAAGAACAACAAACTGCAATCACACAACCACACAATAAGTAGATGCTGAACACAAAAGAGGGAGGGAGAGAGAGATGGATACTATGATGGCGACTATGCGGCAGCATATGACGCTTCTTGAAGTGGGCACTCGAAGGTCATCTGCATCCGAATCAAGATAATCCCCATCGGAAGAGTCCATGGATACGAATTGAAGGCTTTGGAGGTCCCTTCTAGATATCTCCCAATTTCCCCTGAGATTTTAGCATTCAGTCAATCGAACAAAACCCCAAATGGATATTGGGGAATGCAGCAGCAGATTAGCATAAAAAATCCTTGTGTCAAACTAGAAGCTTAAGGGATGAAGAGACCTGAAGTTCATGGGGATCCCACCATAATGAAAAAGAGGCGGTGGTGCTGTATATCCTGGCTTGAAAAGCTGCAAACATCAAATGATATAAACAAACAGTAAGCATGACTGTGTATGTAATGTAGGATTTCATTGGCTGCAGTTAAGTATGATTATATGAAATGCAGAATCAGAAATCTGCTCATTTATGTAGCATCAGGATTTTCATGAGAAATCCCAAACCAGTTTCAATTTGAGACTCACTTTCACCAAAAAAAAAAAACTTAAGATTCAAGAGCAGACCTGTTGGCAAATCTCGCAGGTAGTATCACCTTTCTCATTGCACCATCTTTGCACACACTTACGGTGAGCATACTACAAAAGCAGACGACACAGATAAATTCTACCAAGTCATAATAGTAGAGGATGACTGATAATGCCTCCCGAAATCATAATTCAAATCTTGAGTTCCTACTTGTAATTGTGTTATGGCTGAGGATACCCAGAGTTCTCTAACAGCATCATGGATTTCTTATTTCAGTTCAATTTTGTATTGTGCATAGCCTTAATGGTTCTCTAGTCATCGAAAAATGTATGATGCATTAAGCTTTCATATTGAAGGATGGAGTTTTCTGCCTTGATTCTAAATAAAAAAAAATAGCATGGCTGACAGATTTTAACATGCTAAAACGAAAGTTATGATCCTAAATTAACAACACCAGAGAGGCCCTATGATAGAAATTTAAGTTATTCATTATTGGTATAGTATATGAAGATGCATCCAGCTACTCATTTCATCAGATCTCATGCTTGCTTCACCACAATACATTTTCATGTGACTGATCAAGAATTGATTATGAAGCTGGGAAGATGATAACGATTACCAGTTTTCTGCATCATATAGTAGAAGTCCACGAGGCTTACCTTCAAGGTCCCGCGACAGAAACAGGGCACCTCCATGTTTGACTCTTCATCTTCATCATGACAAATCCTACACTCTCCCAATTTCCTCGGTGATGATCCTAAACCCGCACTCATCCTATGGAAAGATGAGTTAGTTGCCACGCATTCCGGTGAAGCTTGCTGCGGCTGGCTTTTACTTTGGATAGCAGCCTCAAGGGTAGACTCGGTTAGAAGCTGATCCACAAGCAACACAAAATGATCCCTCATCCTCCAAACTATACAATCCCCATGTGATCAAAATCTTTCAGAATGATTAGTTACATGCCTCGTGAATTGACGTCTCTCAGTTGGGTCCTAATAAACAGCTACCAAAATCTAATCAACTTCTCCTGCAAGGCAATGCCTCAGTTCAGCAAAAGCAAAAACAAAACAGCCATGGCTAAGTTGAGACGGAATTCTAAAAGATTAATCCAATCACTAAAGCAAGGGCCATTTCATCAGTTGCCACAAATTTAAGGGACAACAAAGGCATATTTCATCAGTGTAAGCAATTATTTAGGAATAAAATTTCACATACAAAGAAGAACAGCACAATTATTTCAATGAGGCTAGAAATGGGCAAGCAGGCTTGATATCTGCAGCATTTTCATCAAGGCCCACGATAGTAAAAGTGAAAAAAAAGAAGCTATCACAATACACTGGAAAAAGAAAAGCTGCAATCCATAAGAACAAGAATATTATGGTGGAGCAGGAAAAAACAAATGCAAACCAACTAATTTTGGAAATACATCTCTATCTCAATCTCCATTAACAACATCAAAATTATTTGAACGTAACCAAGATAAAGATTCCAGCTTATAAAGTATTCAAATAAACATAAACTCGTGAACCCATGCGAGAAAATTCTATACCAGCACACCATCATTCAAGAAAAAGAAAAAAAAAAAAAACAAGAAAACCTCAAAATATTGCAATGGCATATATACAATATAAAGAAGGCAGAAAAAAGGGCACCTTATATTTCGAATTCATTGAAAAGACCACACTTTTCCAACGAAAACAAAGAGGGGATTAGAATGAGTGGAAAACTAGAGGAAGAAGACAAGAAAGCTTACAAGAAAGGTGATGGGATTGCCTAGATCAGAAGAAATATATTCGAGTTCAAGAAAATTTGTTTGGCATTCCTTTCGTACATACGCAATCAACCTATCACTACAGTTTTCTTGGATTTGATAATTATAGGAGATGATTTTGGGATGAAGCGAGAGGCGATAGGTTGAGTGTTGTCACAACTGTCGAAAATCCATGGCAGTGTGTTTAAACCTCGCGAGCCAATCCCTGATCACACACAATATTCACAGATTTTATATACCTTCACGCCCACACACACACACTCAATCTTTCTCTCTCACATACAGAGGTGCGTCAGCTTTTCACTCCCACTTTCTCCACATCGAAAAGTGGCAAGAGAGAGTAACGGCAAAAAAGGGAGAAAATTGGCACGATTTCTTTTCCAGGTTTTGCCGTCAAGAATTCCTGCCAAGAACCAAAATGGAATTCAAGAAATATATAATTATCTTGTTTAATGCAATCTTTGATTTAAAAGCACCAATCTTTCTACAATATTATTATGAATTCAAGAAAAATGGTTTGACTTTTTAAACAAGATTAAAATAAAAAACCCAATATCTACCTACTTTTAATCATAGATTTTCTTCAAATCCCACCAAAAAGAAAGGGTGGCGGGGATGGGAGCCAATATAAATGCACACACATATAAACACAAGTAAATAAATGCTAGCATCAATAATATATGATTCTTGAACAACCTTGATAATTATCATGGTGAAATAAATAGCTCCATTAATAACCCCAATTTATGTCTGAGTGGGATTATTTGAGTGATAGTTTTAATAAAATAAATAAATAAATTGATATATATTTTTTTCAAACAACAACACCATAGAGCAAACGAAATAATTACCACGAGAAAACAAAAGACACCATAATATAAGTGGCATTTGAAACCAAGAGCTGTCGATCTTCTGTATTTTTGGAAAATTAAATTAAATATTTACTTTTCAGATTTATAATAATTCATGAAAAATCATCAAGCCCCTCATACAATATAACGTAAGTTTGGCAAAAACTTGCGTTAGGCAGGCCTAAACGGTTTAGGCGGGTTTTATCCTACCCATAAGGGTTCACCCATCCCAAATAGGGTATATTATATGGGTTTGGGCTTGGGTTAATGGATAAAACCCGCCTAAAGCTTGGGTTAATGGATAAAACCCGCCTAAATCGTTTAGGCCTGCCTAACCCAAGACCTTCCCCGTAAGTTTTAAGATGAGCAACCCCCACCTCGTGCCATCATTTTATATTCGCAGAAAATCAAATTGAAATTGTTAAAATATATAATAACACCACCCTTTCAAATTAATACTCATTCAAGATTTACTTAATTATATAACAATGATTAAAAAACGATGTCTAATATGCAAATTGAGTTAAAGCATATCTAAGTAAGTTGGTTTGAGCAGTAGAGTTTAGAAAACTTAATTAAAAAACCAATTGAAAAATCTTTATGTTTGTTGGCATTACCTTAATTTCAAGCTTATACAAGAATCTCAAAGTCTTGGAGATTTAAGGTAACAACACGAATCTAATCAAATTAGTGTAATTTAATATTAATATTTTGTTGCGTATGAGATTAATGTTATCTCTAATGAATGTGGTGCCAATACCAGTCGAAAAAAAAACCATATGATATTAGTAAATAGATAATTTAATCTTAAGTTAGTCGAAATCATTGACAATCTTGAATCCATGGATATGGCGACACGCTTCCATGCATGTGGAGTATCATAGTTGTGTACAAAATCTATCTTTAGATATGATGTTTGTGCAAAATTGGTAAGCTGTGAGCTTTCAAATGCATTATTTGGCAGCATATAGTATAGGGAAAGAATTTTCACCACATTACTCAACAGAGTGCAATTAGATGGGACAACTCACAATGGATATTAGATCGTTTTACATAAATACTTATACATCATTTACCCACTTTTTATTTATAAATATTCAATTTGTATTTAAATTACTATTTAATACCCTTATAGTAGTGGCAAAGTAGCACCAAATTCTTGCATTCTCGATATGCAAAAATAAAATAAAATAAAAGCAGCAATTGATCTATTTAAAAAAGTCAAACGAATTGGATTTAAAAGCCCTAAAACTGTTAGGACCGTACTAAAATAGTGCTTGCAGCTCGCTGTATAAGTGGTTTAAGCGGTTTACCTTTATTTAATAAGTTATGTGTTTGAATTATAATTAGTGGTGGCCATTTGGAACCGGTTCGGAACCGTCCAAAACGGTTCGGAACCGGAACCGTAATCGTTTTTGGACGGGCCGGTTCAGGTTCAAGAAAAGCCCGAACCGGCGGTTCCGGTTCCGAACCGTTGAAAATATTTTTGAAAATTCAAAAATCGACGAATCAGAGAGCGCCACGTGTCCCTGAAAAAATAAAAATATATAAAAAAAAATTTCAAACCGCCGGTTCCGAACCAGAACCGTAACCTTCTACCCACGGGCCAATTCCGGTTTCATTTTTCCGGAATCGTGGAACCGGCCCGTGGCCACCACTAATTATAATGTAGATATTTGTGTGCCGTGAAATTTAAACTAATACATTATATTTTAATATATATATATATATATATAAAAGACCCTAACTAGCTAGCTATAAAACTATAATGTACGTATAGGTCTAGGTATATGCATGCATGCGTTGATTTCTTAAATAGAATCGAGATATTTGGTGTCTATATAGATCCAACAATGCAAAAAAAAAAATGTTATCCTATTTTGGGATATTTATTAATTGAATGAACATGGGTGATACCATACAAATATAAATATTGAGTTTTATTTGTGTTTGTTTTTACATTTACCCGACATATACCCGATGTTTCAGCCCCTACAGTTTATTTATAATTCCTTCAAACTATATATTGCCTACACTATCTAGCAAATTTCACCCCAAAATTATAGGGATTTTACTATGTTTATTTTACTCATCATTTTAATTCTCAATCCTTCTTTTCGTCTATCCCTATCATTCACTCACCGATTCAACAATCAGAATATGGGAGAAGATGCTATGTTCTATTAATATAAAATGCCAATGAATATTAGCTAACAAATGGTAGAAGTTAAAAAAGATAATAATAATCATGAATTAATTATTATAATAATAGTATGTATGATATACATAATGAGAAATCAAAATATATATAATAAACAATATAAGATTATAAATTCTTTTTAATCTGGAGTATTGATTGAGTAAAGTGTGATTCATTTTTATTTAATATAAAATGAATTGAAACGTTATCGGATGCAGTCCTATTAATATATTTATGTGTAACAACCCACAATTTTCATATAAATATGGATCGACTTTTAAAACCCATATTATTGGGTCTAAAAAGAAAACATTTTATAATAGTATTTATAAGCCCAAACAAGTAAAGCCTTCAGCTAAAAATTCTTTGTGATTATATCAACGACAGATGGCAGTAGAATGCCCAAATGAAGCAGAGAAATTAGTGTGTGTGTGTTTTTTTTTTTTTTTTAATAGGAATATAATTATTAAACTCATACATCCAGATGTTCCCAGGGAAGCTCGAACCTATAACCTCTTGGTCCAGGTGAGGTGCTTTCACCACTATACCGAGAAATTAGTGCGTTTGGTATCAAATGAAGTGTATACAGATTAGGGTTAGGATTTTAACCTATAAATAGTCTGATTTAGTGGATTTAGAAGAAGTATTTATTTAATATTGGAGGATTTAATGAGTTATAAAAAGATGCAGAATGGAGGTAGTATTTAATTAATTAAGTGCGTGCGTGTAGCATTCGCTTATTTGGTTTTAGATGGTAAGATATTGAACCAAAAAAATCGAGACTTTATAGAATGGCAATCAATCAGAACCGAAATATTATTAGATTTTTTAATTAACTTTTTGATTTTTTATTTTTACAGATCTATTTTAAAAAATAATATTGATTATAATAAATCTCAAAATCTTAAAAATGTGCACATGTTTAGTAAATATCTAAAATAAAATAAAAAAAAACAATCATAAAAAGAGCATCATCAAATTAATATCTAAAATTAAAATAAAAACTAGGGTTAGATTATTAGAATATTGTTGAGGTCCGAATCGTACGGATACGGACCCCGGGAACTACGGGTACAAATAATACAGAAAATGGTAAAAGTAATTTGGAAATAAAAAGTGAATTGAAGTACGATAAACCAAACAGTTTAATATTTAACAGGAATATCGAGTAGTAATCGGAAAACTAGCCTGACGATATCAAGCTCGATGAACAATGCGTATACAATTTTTTATAGGACTAATAAAGAAGAAGTATTAACTAGATGTTCAATGCGTAGTGTAGATGCCGAAAATTGCTTTACAAGGAGTTATATATAGGAGTTAAAAATTCGTAAGGGTTTTCGGGACTCTCGCCGGGTTGGTTAGGTAGCGAACTCCAAATATATTGGAATTGTCGTGCTGCACGTCTCCAACCACTTCTGGGGATCTCGCAATCCTATCCTATCGCTGTTTGATTACTCCCCTGATCGTTGGGAGGTTGCTTTATACCCGTTGGGTGCCCTATAGTTCAGCTCGTCGAACTGCTTCGCATTTTGATCGGACTGCTTTAGTCGAACTACTTCCTGTAAGCTATTTTTGATCAGACTGCTTCTTCTTTCAGACTGCTTTCTCCTGGGTTGGCCTGCGAAGGTGACGTTGGGCCTTTAGATGCGCTGATTTTTATCATACCCCAACAAATATAATTAAAAAATAAATAAAAACTAAACATATATACTTTGGCTTTTCGAAACCAAAATTATAAATAATAAATATTTTAATCATGCTGAAAACCAAAATAATTAAACTGAAAAAACTGAAAATTATTCAATTTGATTTCATTTTTATTTTTTCGGATTTTTGTTCACCCCTATTCATACGAGGGTTGGAGAAATAGTAATTTGGAAATAGAGATGGTATACTACAAAATTGATAGGGGTTTTTAATATTTTTATCTTTATCACTTTGAGTCAAATAATTACACGAGCATGCATGTATATAGCCATATACTCATAAATTTTATTTTTATTATTTATAACCTTCTAGATAAATATTCTATATATATGGACATATCTACTCTTTCTACACACATGAAGTACACTTCTCTTCCATTTTCTAGAATTTTCTTTTCTTCATTATCTTAAAGAAGACACATAACAATCAAGGTCATAAAAATATTACGATAGGATCAAATTCTGAAAATCAACCCTAAAAGTAATAAACCTTAATACATGCAAGAAAAATTGCCGAAAATAGTAAAAGATAAAAAATTTATTATGGAAGAGCATTTGTCACGATGCCGTCGCAAGTTTGTTCTGCTATATCAAATCTAATTAACTCAATTGCCAAAGTAAACAAAAATCATTAATTTGAAACGGATGAAAATTTAATAAATTTGATATGAAGAATTGATGGTGATGATGACTTGTGATTAATTTTTTAAAATAATTCGATGTAATATTAGCTAGTAACCGAGGATTTGGGTCCACTAGTTTGTTTGCTGTTAGAAGAAAGATTTTAACCCACCTACCAAAAACTCTATCATCAACAAATATTTATTTTAATTTGACAATGGTTTAAAATTCAACACAAACCTATCAGAATTTGACATGAAATTAATGGTGCAGCTCAATTTTACTTTCATATTTATCGTCATCTCATATGAAAATGACGACTCATACACGTTATATTTATTAGGGTTAGTTACAAATTCTTACATAATATTCTATTACAGTATTAGTTTTGAAATTGTGATACAAGTTTAAAAATTTAACAATTATACACAAAATTTCGCTATATAACACAATCTTGTTTTAGTCTTAAAAAATGTTCATTCAGTATTATTTACATAAATAAATTCGATCACAAAATCTAATCTTGCGTGTGAATAACACTACAAAAAAATTGCGAATTTGCGACCGATTTGCGACAAAAAAAAAGGGTCGCGATTTTGCGACCGACTAACAAGGGAATTGCGACCGAATAGAAATTTTAAATTTTTGGACAGAATTGCGACCGGATATTCGGTCGTATATTTTTTGCGACCGATTTTTCCGTTGCTAAATTTTGCGACCGAAAATTCGGTCGCAAATCGGTCGCAAAATTCCTTTTTCTTTAAAATATGTATATATTTTAGTACGTATAAAGAATGAGATTATTGTTTGGTTCAGTGGTAACGCGCGCGGCACGAGTGCGGGAGGTGCCGAGTTCGAACCCTATTGGACGCAAGCCACCAGATTTGATGGTTGGACCAGCCGGTTCAAAACTGGTTCAAAAAAAAATTAAAAAATTTTTTTTTGAAGGAATTTTATTTGCGACCGATTTGCGACGGAAATTTCGGTCGCAAAAATTTGCGACGGATTCAATTTTCGGTCGCAATTTTTTTTGCGACCAAAGTTTTTGCGACAGACGAAATCGGTCGCAAAACAGCAGTTTGCAACCAATTTACAACCGATTTTTCGGTCGCAAAAACGCGAATTACTGGTATTGTAATTTTTTTGGAACCCAAACTAGTTAAGTGTATAAAAACCTAAATTTTGCCCCGCACGGGCACAGTGGTGAAAAGTATAGATGGATATATTTGGAGGTTAGGGAGGTTCCATTCCCCTTTTGCTAATTTATTTTTCTTTTAATACTATGATGATTTAATATTTTGTGAAATTGCCCATTTAATCGGTAGATCGTGAAGGAGGGGTTGAAAATGAGGAAAAATAGAGTTGGAGGAGCCAAAAATAAAGTGGAGCTAAAATTTTTATAATATAAAATTTAATGGAGCCCCTATAAAAAAATTATTGATATATGTCTCTCGGTGAAAGTCTCTTGTCTCTAACCAAAATGTCATGGAGTTCGAAATTTTATGTGAAAGCGTATGTGAGTTTAAATAATTACATTTTTATAAAAGAAAATCTAAATTTTACGTCATGCCAAAATCCCAAAAAAGTCTCATAATTGTAAAATTAATGAAAAGTTGGTTGCAATTAACCATTTCAACGGACATGCTAAAATTGCAAAAATAAAACGGTACGTTATACTTTGCAATTTTCGAAAAGTCATATTTAAATTGCAAAAGAATCGGGTAAAAGGTATGATAATTTGCAATCAACCTATATGTAACATTTTATTAATAGTAAAAATCGAGAAAATAGTAAAATATAATATGCATATATTTAACACGTACGTACATAATTAATGAACAACGCATGGAAAAACTATGCCAAACGAGAGACGAAATAATAAGAAGCAAACATGAATAGTATTATTTGTATATTCTATAATATTAGTATATTGCATGGTGGAAAGATTTAACTGAAAATGGTATACACAAATATTGCATCTGGGCTCACACGTATGTATCTCCATGGATCTATCCAGGGGCGAAGGCAGCCCCGGCTGGGGGGCTGGCGACCGGAATTTTTTTTTTGTAATATTTATAAGACTCGATCCAATCATGATATAGTCGAGCCCAGGAACTTGAAGTCTGCCTTCGCCCTTGGATCTATCTATGTATATATCAACCAAATCTACAATCAATTAACCTTAAAAATCGATATCTATACACACGTGACAGCCAGCTAGCAGTCCCTTAGCCAGCTTGATTGCATTCCCCACCACAACCGAGCTCGAGAAAGGCACGCTCATGGCCATCAACGCCACCATTCCCAGCGCCACGCTCGGCCGCGTGTTCATCAGAAACGACTGCAGCATCTCTATGGAGTCGCACACCCCCTCGTGGTAGTGCGTGAACACCCTCCTCTCCCACTCCTTCCACTCCGGCGGCGGCTGAGCTACCACCCCTTGTTCATTCCCACCACCGCCGGCGCCCTCTACCACCTTCAGTTTCTTGATCCTCATCCTCAGCACAATCATGTTTTCATCGACCAAGTTTTTCTCACTCTCGTCCTGCTGTGCCTTGATCACAACCCTTTTGGGATTGGAGACCAGCCCGCTTCTTCTGGAGTTGGCAGAAGCTCGTATTTGAGGTAACCTAGGAAAAGCCGGTAAGAAGGTAGTTGCTGCCATGAAATCTGGATTGATTAATGATCAATAAATGAGTTAATTAAGGGGGCTTGAGTGGTTTGATATATATAGAGAGAGAGGTATGTAGGCGTATGTATATGTTGTTTCACCTGACACGAATGACACGTGTAATAGCGTTAATTTGTTATAAAATATAATATATAGAGATAATTAGGGTACAAGTGGCGTAAATTTTGAGTCTGGAACAAAAAAGAGAGGAAAGGAGTGCAGGATTTAGGAAGAGGGGTGGGGGGCCACACCCACAACTAGGCTTTGAAGGTTTTCTATGGGTTGCTTTGAAGTAACTTCATTTTGCATACATATGAGAGAAGAGAAGAGAGGTGATGAAACCCTAAGGCGCAGCAACGAATTAAGTTGCGTGAGCAAGTCAAGTATTTGTCTATCTTGTCCAAGAATTTAATTTAAAGTAATGGGATTCATGATCAATAAGTCAATATTTCATTTAAGAATTTTGGGGTTAACAACTAAACTTCCATGCAATGCTCTCGATTGTTCTAGCTGAAATGAAGTTGGTAAAGTATTAGTACCACTTATAAAAGACTAGTCTTATTTCTTCATCCCTTTAAAATACTTAATTTGAGGACATTATGTAAATAAATTTATAATTTATATTTATTTTTATTAATACTTTGTATTCCAAGTTATTGTTATTCATCTACGTACGATAGTGGTAATTGATACTCCCTCCATCCCTTGACATTAGACCCATTTTCCATTTTCGTATTAGTCTCATTTCCTAAAATGGAAAAAAATCTCATCACACTAATAATATATTAATTCCATTACACTCACAAATATTGATAACTGTGCCAAAAGCAAATGGGAGTATAAAATATCTTAACTATTAAGTAAAAAAATGAAGAATTTTACTACTGATGCACATAAGTTTAGAATAATTTTGAACGTGTGAATGCACGTATTGTTCACTAGTGTCATTAATACATTTCTAATAATTCACATCATATTAAGAACCTGAAAATCTTAGTATAGATCATTAATTAACATATATATACATGTTTTTGTGATAATGCAATCCTATTGTTGAATCTAATACACCTAAAATAAATATGTTACGTGTGTGAATTAAGGTTTTCCAATAATTTAATATTAATTAATGTCTTCTGCAAATGGCAAATGCAACAGAAGTGTAGAGTTCCAAAATTGAGGAAATGCCACTTATCCTTCGGAAACTAGTGTGGCGTAACTCCTTCACCAACATCATTGCATCTATTATTATTATATATACTAAAAGAAAATATTCCATTAAATTTTTTGGAAAAGTGCGTAATTAATGCTTAATTAAAAATATTAATGAAATTCACGACATTTAACATTTATTAATTCATCCATAAACTATACAGATTTTATATATCAAAACTAAGAAGTTCATAAAATTACAATCATTAATGTGTAAGAATTTCTCAAAATTATGTAATTAACAGACAATGGAATTAATAAAAATATATTTTTGTTTGTTTATAAATGTACAGATCAACTTGTATTTTAAAAATATATTATTATTTAGTATTCTTTATATATATATATATATTTTAAAATACTTTTTCTAATACATGTCAAATGCACAAATATATATGTAATGTAAAATAATTATGTTCTCTCTTATAATGAATTTAAATATATAAAATACATTCATACATACATCATCATCATATGTGTGATTCTTGAAATATTATCCATTGTTTGAGATCTCCTATTATTTCGGGTAGTGAGATTGTAATGAAGTAGAACCCAGATGTAATAGAATTTTTCCATTAATTCAGCTATTTGTTGACACATTAGTTTCATAGTTTGAGAAAGTTTGTTGGTTGAAACAAGGAACTGTACATGTGGTGCGTGAAGAAAAAGAAGAAAATGGAATCGTGAGGGGATCAACTTTGAGATCATATATATGTATTTCAAAAATTGGGTGATTATTCAGACGTGCACTTTATACCTCCTAAAAGAAATATTGCATGCAAATTCTGGCCCACCCTACCCTTCATTTTCCTTAATGGAAGCTTCATGCATCACACATTTCATAAAAAATAAAAGGATCCCTTTGATCGGGTGTAGTGGTTAAAGCACCTTGCCTGTGACTGAGAGATCACAGGTTCGAGCTCCCAAGAGGACATTTGGGTGTGTGAGTGTGTGTGTGAGTTTAAGATTAATGTACACTTATTCAAAAAAAATAAAATAAAAGGGATTCATTGAATACTGTATAACTAGGTAAAGCATCAGAATGCATGGACTATTGTCTCATTCATTTTTCATGTTTATAATCATCAGCAGCAACTCCTGATTTTGACTACAAATGAAAATGTGGTTTTGAAAGGCAGCTGAACTCCCGTGCAAACTGGCCTGCTCCTCTCATGGAGCCGTTGGTGCTTCATCTTTACGCCCTTCGGCAACGGCACGTCCGTTTTGCAGAATCTTCTCCTCCGAGGGTAAATTCTTCTTGGCCTTTTTACTGCCCTCAATTTTCCACTGATCCCACACTCGTGTCTTTGGTGGGGGCGAACCATCGCCAATTGGTGCCACGAGGCCGGGCTTGCCATCATCGACAACTTCATCAATCAAACCGTATTCCTTTGCCTCCCAGGCATTCATGAAGTTATCACGATCCGTGTCAAGCTCAATCTGTAAAATGATATGATGAGAGGAGCATGAGTAAGATCCATGAGAGGTGGGGCAGGGGTTTTTGGGAGCCAACCTGTGATTCAGGCTTCCCCGTGATTCGGGATAAGATCTTGTTCAGCTTAACTTTGTGATACGACATTTCTCTGATGCGTATGCTCATCTCTGTTGCCTACAATGGAAGACAATCTAGAATGAGAATAATTCTCGGATGTTACATCCGACTCTAGTCAACTTAAGAGCTTTATTCTGTTGATTCGAAAGCTTACTAAAATACAGCATGACATGTGAATCACATAGCATATAAAGACCAATTGATGTTTTTCAGGTTATAGATATAACAGGTTATCGAGGCATGAAAGCTGAAACATCCTCATCCAGATACCGAGCATATATAAGATCTAAAATGAAACCTTGTTAGTAAAGAGCTAAATCACCCAACGGCACAATGAAGGGAGAACAAGTTAGGCAAGAGATACCGAGCAGATCACATTTCTTCCATTTTTTGGATGCTTAGACAAAAACGTTGAAGAAAGGAACACTTAACCTCTTTTGCCATTTGCCAAAATACGTTAACAAAAGTAAGAATAAAATAAATGTCCAAATATTGCAAACAGAAAGCATTTGGAAATGATTCAACAATCTGCATCAGAAACGTAACCATTTGAATAAAAATGCAGTGGATGATAAACTTAAAACATACCATGTTGAAAACAGTAGTCAGGCAACATTAAACTTCTCTTATTTTTCCATGCCTCTAATTATGCCAAAACTTCCATTAGCTATGTTAACAAAGCAAATCAAGAAATGCAGTTATCTTGTAACAATGACCATGAAGACCTACAGATTATCATGTTCATCATGGACATGATTTCAAATATGAAGAGAATAATTGAGCTTGATTATGTAATAACCAGCAAAGGAAGTCCATATCTCGATGCATTAGAACAGCAGAAAACTAACTGAAACACCAAAAATGTCAGAATACCCATCTGTAAATTAAACTAGTTGCATGATGGTATTACTAGGGGCCAATGGAGCTTCATCAACTATGTGACAAAGTTCGGAGAATACAAAACTTTAGGCCACGGATCACGAACACTAAGTATTTCAGAATGTCTGTAACCACATAGTCTAAATATGAAATGGGCTAGATAATATCAGAACCAAGACAGGGATACATCAGCGGTCACCGTTTCTGACTTTATTACATATCAGACTGGAGTATTTTACAACAAGTAAGCCTGAGCAACACAAAATTATTCAGGGACGTTCATAATTTAAATGTATAAATAACTTGTATCGAGATCATGAAAGTTAAAATTTAAAACAGATGAAGTGCCAAGTATATCGTGCATAATAATTATGGGGAAGTAAATCACACAAAGAAGTTCACTTCATCTCACTTATGAGTAAGACAAAAGAAAATTGAAACAAAGATAAGCACAAACAAAAATAAAGATACACACATACTTTGCCACCAGATGTTCCAAGAGGCTGATGGATCATCACTCTAGCATTTGGCATGCAGAATCTCTTCCCTTTAGTACCAGAGGCCAGGAGGAAAGCTCCCATGGATGCAGCAAGACCCATACAAATGGTGGATACATCTGCCTTGCACAGTTTCATGGCATCGTATATACCCATTCCTACACAGAACAATTGCAAGAAGGCTAGTTTAAACATAATTCAAGGAGATGTTCCCATTTGCACATACAAAAGCTAAGGGATTTTGTTATACATTTACTAAATATACAAATATGCAAGTGAGTAACAACATAGTTTATTGCAGAACTTCTAAATGGACCATACAGGTCCAAGAAATGAAGCCTCAGAAAAACTAGATTTATGCTTTCACTAGTAAAAAGTTTCACAAAATTTCCGTGAACCTCATTAGACCCATCCTTTTCGTAATGAAACAACTCCCATTTTGGCAGCCAATTCCTACTAATTTGCACAGCGGGGATGAAACTGTCTTTATTCTAATGGTGTGAACCCATCTACTGTAAAGCTACCATTACAAGCACCCTGAGAAGCACAAACACACGCCGGAATGGGAAGTGAACCAAGTGGTAGGTGCTAGAAGTTATAATTTGAATGGTTGCCCATTCAAAGACTAAATCAGAAATGCTGCAAGTCCCGAAAGTTGCAGACCAGCAATGTTGTTAGCTATTCCAAATTGTTGTAAGGTTAAACTTCCCCAAATAAAAGCCAAGACAGTAAAATGCCTTCATTTGTCATTTTAAATTATTCTTCAGAAGTATAAGTTTCAAAGGAAGGCACTCCGAATCTCAGTTCAACATGTTAATCAATTAGACTCACCAGCAGTAACGGAGCCACCAGGTGAATTAATAAACAATCTGATGTCTTTTTTCTGGTCTTCAGAATCCAACAACAATAGCTGACTAATAACAAAGTCTGCGGTAACGTCATCTATCTGTTCATTGTCAAACAATTTCAAGGGAAGATCAGATTAAGTCCGTCTGAAATTAATTATCAATACAGCATTAAACTCACTATTCAGTAACAATATATAACTGAAATCCACTCCTTCGCGTGATAAGATCGGACAAAGTAAAAATCTTTACTTGATCACAAGTTGTAATGCAGGTGTGTATGCATTCACTAATCCGCTCTCTAATCAATTGAAAAAAAAAATTTACTCTATAGACAAATTCTGCACGCACCCTTTACCCATTTTAAACATCATTATGCCAAGAACATGAGCAAAGTTTAAAAAACAAAATTTGTGAACCGCCATATTATACTCAACAGAAGCAGCAAGAGAAAACTCAACTAAAAACATAGAATTTATGACAAGAAGTGAAAAAAATAAAATAAATAAATAACAAACCTGGGTGCCCAAGAAAATAATTCGCTGGCGCAGAAGCATGTTGGTGGTGTCGAGCTCTTCGAATCTGGGCAGCCATGATGGAGCTGCATAATTAGACACCTCCCACTGGCTCGATAAACTCTGTTTTAAACCGTTCGCGGACATATTTCCTCTGCTATTACCAGTATTCGGGCTCATGCTACTATAACTGGCAGCGCTTATCCGAAATAACTGATGGCATCTATCTCGGGGTTGCCTGAAACTAGGGGCTTGTCGGCGCAGGAAGGCGGCGGCGGGAGGAGAGGATGAGGCTGCGGCGAATGTTAGACAACCCCGCTCCATATCTCAGTTGATTTTTCTGCTGAAATTCTTCGTCTGAGTGAACAAAGATTGGGGCTTTTTGGTTGAATTGATTATGTTCGTTACGGCGTCGTTCGTTATTTACCAAATGACCCCGGAGGGTTCAGAATTATTTTGGAGTCCCTTTAGAATATGAGTATTGCTAATTTAACCCCTGACATCTTTTTTTTTGAGATAGTTGAGTTCCCATTGCAATATTTGGCTCTCGAACCCTAAAGCTTTTCATCATGAAATTCTTTGTGCATTTATGAAATTATTACAAGAACACACAACTGAAAATTGAAAAACATTTGTTGGGTTCTGTTATGATCCAAAAATAAGCAAGCCCATTTTGGAGCCCATTAAAGAAGAAAGCCCAAGAAAAGGAGATATGAATAACATTTATAACTATTCAAGGCATGTTCCTCGACCCGTTTGAGCTCGGAGCTCTAGTTCGAACCGAATTTCATCCCGACCGAGCTATGTAGCTCGAACTCGGAAGAACAAACAAATTCTCGAGATACGCATGATTGAAGACAAAATCAATCCAGAAATGAAGTGATGCGTCGAAGAGCTGATTCGGCTAAATAATCCTGACTCTTCATTTGGAGACACTTCTTGTATTCATTATCTATAAATAGAGATGTAATTAATAGAAAAAGGGACATAAAATTCAAGCAATAAATAAAGCAATAAAAACCAAGGGGGCGTTTGGTTGGTGGGTTTCAGAATGAGGGAATGAAATGATTCCGAAATCCACTGTTTGGTTAAAGGGTATGAGAATGAAAAAATGGGAATGATACCCAAATAGTTGGGAATCACCAAAACCCTCCAAAATGGTGGGTTTTCATTTTCATTCCCATATCTTATTACCAAAATTACTTATTCCATACTATTTTATAATTATTTTCTTATTTATTTATTTTTATAATATTACTCTAAAATATTATATTTTATAAAATAAATAAGAATATAAAAATATTATATGTTATTATAATTATATATTATTCTTTTTAATATATTAAAATAATAACATTATTATATTAATCATTTATTTTTATCTTAATTTTATATTTTATAAAATAAATAAGAATATAAATATACTCCCTTCGTCCCATTAGATTAGTCCATTTTGATTTCGGCACAGAAACCAATATTTGTGAGTGTAGTGGAATTAATATTTTATTGATGTAAGGAAATCTTTTTCTATTTTAGGAAAGTGGACTAATCTAGTGGGACAGACGAAAATGAAAATATGGACTAATCTGGCGGGACAGAGGGAGAATTATTTATTTATTTTAATATGATTATATTTTCTTAATTTTTAATTATTAAATTAATTATTTATTTCTTATTTTTTTAATTCATCTTATTTATAATTATTTTCTTATTTATTTACGTTTTATTTTTTATAATTATATTATTTATAATATTATATGTTATTATAATTATATATTATTCTTTTTAATATATTATAATAATAATATTATTATAAAATCAATCATTTATTGTGTATCTTAATTTTATATTTTATAAAACAAATAAGAAGATAAATATATTATTTATTTATTTTAATATAATTTTATTTTGTTATTTTATTATTAAATTAATTATTATTTGTATAACAATTTAATTATTTTATAAACCTATAAACTGAAAAAATAAATCATTAGAATTGAAAATGATTCCAAAATCCATCTAGTAAACCAAACATCAGAATTGAGAATGATTCCCAAAAATCAAACCCATACTCATTCCCTCTACTATCAAACCATACCCATAGTAATTCCTGACAGTTAAACCAAACGCCCCCCAAATCTTTAAGCTCTACTTGCAATCAAGCATTTATTTTAATTATCAATTGTTCTTTTGTTCCAATTTGTTTAGTATTCTTATTTAAATTCCCCTCACAAATTTCCACCATTAACAGGTTCTTGAATTGTGTAGTGTATTTTATTTTATATAATATTATTTCTATTATCGAATAGTTACACATAAATTTAAACGGAAATGTGGTTGTATTACAATCACTGAAAAGTGAAAGGGGCAATTTGTAAGTGAGGAACGAGCCCCACACTGCAAATAAAGACAGCCCAAGAAGCGGAAAAAATGGGGAAATTGGTAAGTTCCGTTTCTTTTGTTACCGCAGTTGAGAAAAATGGCGAGGTTTTCAGTGGGTGGAGATGAAGATGGGAACGAAGAGAGACCCACCAACAGACCCCCTCCCAAACGCCCCCGTTTACCCACTTCCCTCGTAAACAAACGTCCCACCGCCGCCGCAAATCTCCGCTACCGACCCACCTCTTCCACCGCCGCCTCTGCGGAGTTGGTGATTCGGCGAGGTTTGCCGCTGGAGGACCGTGCCCTAGGTGAGGAATCTGAAAGGCAAACCAGCGACGAATCGGGATTCGTGCTTCGGCGAGCCTCGCAGCCGGAGAACCGAGCCCTAGCAGGTGAGGAATCTGAAAGGCGAACCAGCGACGAATCGGATACATCGTGGTCTGATACGTCAACCGATTCCTCGTATTCGGAAGATGAAGAAGATGTACATGTGCAGCAGCAACTTCAGACTGGCGGTGAAGTACAACTCGCTGAAGCACGGGCAGATCTGATTGCCAGTGGAAGCGATGAGGGAACAAGTGGGTCCATTTCCGTCACCCTGTCGGACCCGGATGTTTTGGACTGCCCCATTTGTTATGAACCTCTCTGCTCCCCCGTCTACCAGGTTCTTCTAATTTGGAATCGAATTTGTTATCCAAATTTGCTTCGTTTTACCTTTTTTTATCTTTAAATCAAACCCATCTTTTGATCATGGCTATTTGGTTAGGTTTCAGTTGCTTGAGAATAACGTAGTAATTCATT
>JAPKLW010002039.1:34755-52998 GCA_026898455.1 Plectranthus barbatus
CTATTTGGTTAGGTTTCAGTTGCTTGAGAATAACGTAGTAATTCATTGATGGGCTTAATTAAAATGACTTTTTATTCATTTACTCTCCTGAGAACTCAGATGATCCATTTCCGAATACGATAATGATCTTAGTGACTGTTTGTAGCGTCTGTGATGCCTAAAATTGATTCTTGGTTTCATCTGTCAGTGAATATGTGAAACTGATCATTTATAAAATTAGTTTCCCCCCTAGTCGTATTATCTGGATTCTGAAACTGTCATCTTGCTATGCGGTTTTTCTATCACCCAACAAGTTACATTTATTGGAATGGATGTTGCTTTTAAGTTATTTTCATCAACCAACACAAATTTCATTCGGAACTGCGTTTGCTTACATTTTATGGACATGGCTGAGGTCACATGTAAACTTGAATTGGGTAGAATAGAAAAATTTTCTTACTTGGACTGCTTTTCTTTGTTTTTCATTCAACTACTGAAATAAGGACAAGATGGGTCAAGTTGTTATCTTATGATGTCTGTTGATTTTAAGTCCCTCTAACCTACTTGTGGGACATTGGACAACTGAATTTTGTGTCAGTTCTTGAACTGAAATCTTTCTTCTCCTATTTAATCAAATAGAGGGAAGTTCCTTCTAAACTCATTCATTTAATATGGCAAGTTTTCGTTGAATTTTTGTTCTTGAAAGTATATGCCATTTACTAGTGTTTTGGGCCTCATGACTTAGCTGTTGGTGGTACTCAACTGAGTTACTTCTTAATTTTGTTTGTGCCATGAGTACGGGACTAATTGTTGACAATCAATATGTTTTTAGTTAACTATTGGTGAGTTTTAAGGTTGCCCCTGATTGATTTGAAAATTTAGTTGCCTGTTTGATAAGTAAAAGAATCTTGGATCAAGACAGAATAAAAAATAGTAAAAAAGTTTGAAAATCAGTTTTGGAAAACTCAAATTGCACCTGTGACTATCCTGAGGAGAATCCTGACGTCGAGGAACATGTTTGCGTGTGTGGCAGTGAGTATATGTCACCAATTTAGCATCCTCATCAATATGGTACCAAGCTCAGAAGTCCTCTTAACTGATTGGTCTAGTTGTCAATCACCAGTTGTGGTCGGTCCACATGCATATCATCACCAGCCATGTCAATCTCTCGAAATCATTACCAAAATGATGCGTAATTGGTGTGATGAATCCGGAAAACAACTAGACTATGGTGCTTGTGGGCTTAGTTTTAAAAAGCGCGCTCGGAGCGCGCTCAGCGCTCCAAAATCAGGGCCAGCGCTTTTTTCTGCCTGAGCGCTGAGCGAACGCGAAGCGAAGAAAAGCGCCCGAAGCGGTCCGAAGCAAGCGAAGCGCTGAGCGATGCGAAGCGTGCGCTCAACGTTGTGAAGCGTCCCTGGGAAACGTTTTTCTATTTTTTTTTTAATTTTTTGTAAATTTAACCTAAAACCTATTGTAATCGTGTATTCCTCTCTTACCTATCTCGAACCCATCTCGCACCCACCTTCTCTTGGAGCGAACGCACACCTGCGGCCCTGCCTACCCACGCCAAGCCGTCGACTGCCAGACTCCCACGCTGAAGCCGTCGCTGCCTACCCACGCTGAAGCCACACCTGCAGCCCTGCCTACCCACGCTGCTGCCATCGCTGCCTCGCCTGCTGCCTCCCGTCTCCAGCTGCGTCGCTAGGCTTGCCCGTAATTAATTATTTTTTTAAATTCCTGTCTTCACTCACGTCTATGTGCTGCCATGCTGCTGGGTAGTGGGTATGTGCTAAATTGCTGAATTTTACATTTCAATTGATGTGGGTATTGGGTGGGTATGCTTAATTTTGATTTGAATTGCTATTTGCTATTGATTTTGATTTGTGGGTAATGGGTATTGGATATGGATTTGTTGAATTTTGGGTATGTTGGTAACTGGTGCTGAATTTTGGGTATTTTGGTATTTGCTGCTGATTTGAATTGCTATTTGCTGCTGACTTGAATTGCTATTTGCTGTTGAATTTCTGTTGATTTTGGGTATGTTGGTGACTTGGTGCTGAATGTTGTTATTCTTTTATGAAGAGGATAATTATTGAATTAGTCTTGTAGTATTTTGATTTGTGCTTTTACAAGTTTTTTTTGCATATTTGTCATTTTTGGAATTATTTGTTTAAGTAATAAATTGTGTATAATTGTATGTATAATGTGTACATATTTTTTTTGTAATCTTAGCTTCGCATACGTGAAGCGTTCGCTTCGCTTCGCTTCGCTCCATCGCTTCGCTCCATCGCTTTGATTTTGGCCTTGTCGCTTCGCTTCGCTTTTCGCTATTTAAAACTAAGCTTGTGGGCCATTTGCTCCACAAGACATAGATCATACCTGCGCATCTTCTAAAGTTGAACTATGATAAAATGTACTAAAATTCGTTCCTAAAGTAGTTAGTTATACTAGGATGAGATATGGTTCAAGATATCAAGATAAAAAGCCCAAACATATTAGGATTTGAACATATCACGTTGCGTGTCGGTCAACACACATGCCGTGTTGACCCGACACCTTAGTTTTAAAATGCGTGCATCAAGAGTGATGCGCGCATCGCATATGGAATTTTGCATCGGGATGTGTGATGCGTGCAGGTGCCGGGATGCGGTGCTGATGCGGCCGCTACGAGCTGATGCGAACTGATGCGTGATGCGATGGATGCGAGTGCATCGTGGTTGAAAGGCAAGAAACGGAGGAAGAATTACCAATTTATATGAATTTTATAATAATAACGCATCCTTTAAAAAAATCCATGTATATGGTTTAATAACTTTATTCTAAATAAATTACTACTTTATAGTATTTTTATTATATTTATGAGATAGTAACACATTGCATATAGATTTATTCAAAATAATCAATCAATAGTATAATTTCACTAAGTTTTTCATAAATAAATATCAACCCCATATAAGATTTTTAAGTTCATGATTTTAATATTTTTATTCTGAATGCATTACTAATTTATACTAGTTTTTATGTTAATGATTTAAATAACTTTATTTAAAATAAATTAATATTATTGATATATTTTTTACATAACCAATGATATAATTTACAGAATCTTTCATAATAAATATTAAAATCTTTTATTTGAAAATAACCAATAATATTAAAATATCTTTTCTAAAAATATCTTATTTACAGAATATCTTATTTACAGAATAATGTTGACATGAGTTTTTGAATGTATTGTGTTTGCTATCATTTTGTGGATTATTTGTTTATTGACTCTATATATATGATTTTTACTTGATATATCTACTCTTGAAATTGTAAATTTGAATAATAAATATAATGTAAATATTATTTATATAGGTTTTTATTAACCGTCGCATTTTATCCTTGATGCGCTCGCAATCGCATCCCGCATCATCGCATCGGGTTTTGGGGTCTCATCGCAACACCTCGCATCTCGCATTTTAAAACTAAGCCCGACACCGCGGTTAAATTTATTTGCCTTCTTTTGCACAATATCTGCTAATTTCTGGACAACATGTGTGCTCGTGTTGATTGATCACTAAATTACTCAGCATTAGCAATGCTAATAATATAGTGACAAATGATATTATCGATCCAATTATTATATCAAATTACCTTATATATTGAAACATATTTTTTCAGAAAATTATTTGAGCAATTCAATTGAAAAGGCTTGTGAGTTTTAAAAACATAATTTGAATCAAATTTTTAATCGAAAGCAGTAAAATTAAAAGGATTTTAAGTCAAATATAAAAAACGTAGATTCTATGAATTAATTCCTATTATGAATGACATGCAATGGATAAATCAATCAAACAACCATTTTAATCGTGTCAAGGTGATTAGATTATTATTGTGATTTCCTTGATCGGGCTAACACAAAGTTGATTGTTGAAAGTCTATCATTTCGGTCTCTAAAATAGTTTGATAACTCTATAAACATCATACTTATTCCTATGATTAACTTCTTAATTCTCAGATAAGATATTGAATCTTATGATGAATTCCTATTCTGTTAAGAACTTTTACTTCTTAGTCTCAAATTAATTAAACAGCAACCTAAATTAGAGGAATTAGTTCCAGTTGAGAATTAAACAAAGATATTCATAAACCTTAAACAAGATGGTAATTGAATTAATTAAACCTTAAACATGCAATCAAGACAGTAATTATCACCCTAGTTGCTGATTAAAACCTTAGCTACTCATGGAATTAATCAACATCATTGAAAGATAAAACCTGAAATAAGTTTTCATGAACAATATTGAAATACTGTCGCAGAATTTGATCCTAGACTTGTCAGATCTTGACTTGATTTTTCAACTCTAAGGGAATATGATAATTCTAGGGAAAATGAATTTTAATATTGAAAAATAAAATAAGTTCTTATAAATTATATGGGGTATTTATAATAGGTGTATGCATATCTCTACAAGTTCTAGGAAAGAAAATAAGATATCTCTAAAATAAAATAATCTTTCCAGATTTGGCCTCTGCGTAGGTTGACGCGATGCATGTCGACCGACGTGCATCCTCCATTTCGACCGTCAAATTTGATCCTCCATGTCGACCAATGTATTGTGTGTCGGTCGAAACAGACCAGCCCACTTCAACCTCCATGCCGTGTGATGTATCGATTGGCACACCATGCTTCGGTCAAAACAGAGCACTCTCCAGTTTCGACTCTTTTCTTCCTTAACACTTTTTCCATCTAAAACGTGCAAAAACACCACCAATACCAAACCAAGCACAAATACTTTATCACGCATATAAAACAAGTAAAATGCAATAATTAAAGACTAAAAACCTATTGATAAGTTAGCGAAAATACGAACTTACATGAAATCCACGTCACACGGCACCAAGGCGAATCCAGCATTTTTGTTCTCTTTTCACCTCTCTGGTGACATTTGTGCTCGTGTCGCCGACACTGATGCAAATCCAGCATTTCCTTCTCTTTTCACCTCTCTGGTCGACACAATCATATCCGCTGCCATGTAGGGTGTGTGCGTTTAAATTAATGTAAATTTAGTTTGAATCATATCCGCTGCCCATGTCAATCGACATCGACATGTTATTCCAGCCAACTTTACTTTTTGGTCCTTTTAACTTGACATATCATCTCAAAACTTACCACTTAGTATAAACAAAACACTAGCACTAACTCATGCGTAGAATATTAATCAAATCAACAAAAACTAGTATAACGAAGTAAAAGAGTATTGATGAGTGAATGAAATTATGAACTTATCAAGAGGGGTAAATGGAAATCAACTTAATATGGTTGATAAGTTGCTAAGTTTTCTTTGGCACAGTTGAGGATTTTATTTGTGAAACTCTTGGTGTTTTGACACGATTGTTTTAGAAAGTATATATGATTGTTTCAAAACTATGCAAAGTTCCTCTGTATGAAGTCGAAATGCAAAGGACAATTTTGGATTGTTTTTGATGTTGTTCGACACTGTCTGTCTTAATTTAAATTTATATGGGAATATTTGCTTTATTAACTTCCATTCCTGTTAGAAACTTAATGACCGGTATTTGGAAATCTCACACTGTCACTATTTAATTGTTTTGATACAGTTGTGTTTTGCTTATCTTTAGTGTGAGAATGGGCATATTGCATGTGCATCATGCTGCACGACAATGAAGAACAAATGTGCAACTTGCTGCTGGCCAATTGGATACAACCGATGCAGGGCCATTGAGAAGGTTCTTGAATCAGTCAAAATTAAATGTCGCAACATGCTTCATGGGTGCAAAGAGACATTTAGTTACAGTAAAAAGCTTGCTCATGAAAAGGCATGCAGTTATACTCCTTGTTCATGCCCTCATCTTGGTTGTGACTATATTGGCATGTCCAAGAGTGTCTATGCACACTTTGCTCAAAAACATTCAGAGTCTTCCAAACAATTTCGTTTCAACGATGTCTTTTCCATCTCTCTGGAGAAAAACCAGAAGATTGTCTTTCTTCAAGAAAGGATACTGAATACACTGTTTATCCTCAATCGGTCTGTCGAGACTGTTGGGAGTTTTATCAATGTTGTTTGTGTAGCACCAACCTCGGAAAAGCGAGCATTTTTGTACGATCTGACAGCAACTGTTGGAGAGAGCTCTGTCAAGCTGAAATCGTCTGTAGATGTGGTTCCAAAATGGGTGGTGCAACCCCCTATGAAAATATATCTTATAGTTCCTAGTCATTTTATTAGCTCAAGTGGACAGCTGAAATTGGAACTTGCCATACGAAGGAACCCGGTGCATCCCAGTTGAGGCTTACAGTGCTTCTATCTACTCTTCATTGGAGTTGAAAGTGATGCTTTTTTATATTTATCACCGAAGTAATTGGATATATACATGTTGTATCAGAAGTTGTTTCAACTGTAACTACACTGTGCTGTAATATATGATGCTGCAGTTTGGTTGGCTTAGTTTTGTTTGCTTGATGATTCTGTATATTACCATGAATCTGGCTTCTGTCTACTGTAGTTGGACCCTAGAGAGTATGGAGGAATATGTAGTAATGCAACTTATGAGTCATCATTATTACCCACCAGATTCGATTAAAACACAAGGGTTTATTGTAAATAAGTTTTAGGTCTGTGCATTTGCAGTTTTGGTGATTTATCCAAAAATCTTCAAATGAGAGGTTTTGATCCTCTTATGGTAGAAAAAGATTTCAGGAATAGGGCATAATGCTTTCCCAGTAAGACAAAAATTTATTATTAAATTATTCAAATTTCGGCCGTTTCTTTATTTGAGGTGGAACTGGAAGGGCCCCAAAGCCAAGTAATTAAACAAAAACAAGCCATGATTTCCTGCATCTTCCAGCTGAAATGAAGTTAGATTTAAGTTTCAGTATACAAAATAAAGAAGCCGCTTTCTGGTGCACTCTCTATTTTTATTTGGCATGCATCATGTATTGATTAATTGAAGTTTCAGATCTAATTAAAAGAAAAAAAATTAAAGTATGATATGGAAAATACAGTATAATTTGAAAGAGAGATTAGTTTCACCTATCTGAAGATAAATTATAGCAGGAGTTTATCTATGTAGAGCCTCAGCCTGACCTCAAGATGAATCTATCAATCTAATTAAAACTCTAAATCATGTATTTTGATAACTTTTTTTTTAATAAATTTCACCTTAAAGTTTTCTCGAGTGAATTCAATTGAAATATTAATATAAAAAAACACAGTAGAACCAATTATTGTGGCAATTTCTCCTATAAATAATGGGAAAAACAGTGCAATGAAAATGAAAGCATACAGTAAAGCAACTTTAAATCATTTTCATGATTAGCTTATGAGCATAAATTAATCACCAAATCCAGAAGCGTTGTCACCCACTCGATCATCATGATTTCAAGGGTAAATTGCCATACTTTCTGGCCATTATTTTTGTTTTTATTCAAACCCATTTCAATTTACATACAGCTAGCTTTTTCTATCACTCACGTCAAAGTCCCACCACCCCTGATCCCCTCTCAAGAACCATTCTCATTTGCTTTCTGCATAAGAGAAGCTTTGAGAAATATGGGTGCTCTTGATTATCTCTCTAACTTTTGCACTGTCACCAGCACAAGAGGCAAAAGGAAACCGATGCAGGTATGGTGCTACTCATCTCACACACAAATTAACAGGTTCAGTTCCTTGCTTGGATATACATATATATATGTTGAATCTTTTTCCTGGTTTGTTATGCAGACTGTTGAGATCAGAGTAAAACTGGACTGTGATGGATGTGAGAGAAGAGTCAAGAATGCTGTCAAAAACATGAAAGGTAGCTAGCTAGGTTAAGGCTACAGCTCAAGATTAATTATACAGATACATGCATGCATATATAGATTTTTATATATGATATTCTCCCACAACATATATATGTAATACTCCATGTTTGTAGGAGTGAGAAGTTTTGAAGTAAACAGAAAGCAACACCGCGTAACGGTGAGCGGCTTCATCGATGCCAACAAAGTGTTGAAGAAAGTGAAGAGCACAGGAAAAAGAGCTGAATTATGGCCTTATATCCCGTACAATCTTGTTGAATATCCCTACGCATCTCAAGCCTACGACAGAAAGGCGCCGGCCGGCTTCGTGCGGAACGTTGCAATGCCTCCTCTGAATGCATCTGCATCTGCATCTGCGTCTGAAGAAGGGATCACACATCTATTCAGTGATGACAACCCCCACGCTTGTTCTCTTATGTGAAGTGTTCCATACTTTCTTATCATCTCTCTCTCTCTCATGTCTTTTAATTGGGACTCTCAGTCTCAGATTAATCTACGACAGCTTTTTAGTTGTTTGTTTTTATCAGTTCAACATGTTTTGTGGTTTTGCTCAGACCAGTGCCATGAAACTATTTTCAGTCCCGGCCTTTTTTGTAATTGAAAATTTCTTTTTTCCTTTTTTTTTAATTATTATTATAATAACAATATAATTTAAATACATTTTATTTGAACTCACACAAAAAAAATGTTGCTAAAGAATTCGAACCGAGGACTTTTTTTATAGCAAGGCATTTTCACCAAAAAGTCTTTCTATCACAATTAAAGTGTTTTCACCAAAGTGTCTCTCTTCAATAAAAATATATTTATTTAAACTTATAACCCTATGAATGTCTAACTCTACTGGTCCCGGTTTTCAAATTAAAAATAATGTGCACAACAGAAATTGACTTGTTTAATTCGGTATACTTGCACATAGTGACGTGTTAGCTTGGTTTGTTTAAATGGAAGTAAACTGATAGTATAAAAGAAAGCAATAACTGATAATGATATATAGTGGTTCAGACCAAAATATCCTACATCCACTCTTCAGACTTAAGTCTGATAAACCACTAAGCTTAGAACACAGGTGCTCCTACGATCTATTGCTAGTTGAAGAATGTCTCACATCCTTCAGTCTACAAGCGCACTCGTTTGGTCCTTGCTTGTTCTTTGCTTCGCAGCTTCACAGAGTGTATGCACACCACTCAGCTTTCTCGTCGCTGGAATATGGTGTTTTAACTTTTATAGTTCTCCCTTGAACTATCTCCTTGGCGGCATGTTGCCCTTAAGAGTCAGAGTACAAGACGTACATTGAGCTTGCCTGCACTAGTTCTATCACTTCAATACAATAATTAGTTCACTTAATTGCTTTGTTCATTTATCCTTTTTAAGTATTTCATGATTGAAGTTTGTATATTTTATGTTATTTGTTGTCTATTTTTACTGCGATAAAAGCTTTCTTTATCATTCTGTTATTCAAATTAATCTCATAAGCTATATTCGTTTGTATATAATTACTGAATCATTTATCTCATTGTTATAATTCGTATCGTTTACTTGGATATTTATCGTTTCCGTTAACTATTATATATGTAATGTAACCCTCTGTATAGTGAAAATTCGAATCTCAACAAATTCTATGCACCAATTATGAACTAAACAGTAAACACACACATCAAATATAAGTTTTTGTCTATGCTGGAAAAACATTGAGAAAAAGAAGATCGAAACCTCCCCGAAAGCACCAAGACAAAGGTTTAATTATGTTGTCGTTTTCTTTTCCGGAAGAGAGGTAATTAGTTAATTAATTTTAATCGGCGGTGCCGCCATAAATTTCGAAGTGATTAGTGAAAAGTTAGTATATTTATTTATGTAAAGAAAGAAACAAAAGATCAATCTTTCCCCGACTTTTTTCATTGCTTCTTGTTGTCTTATATGCCGTTGAGAATAATGATAATCTTTTTTTTTTTTTTTTACCATAGCCGCTAATGTTTAACTCGACCACTAAAATATTATTGTGCAAGAAATAATATTATATTTTTCTGATCTAGATCTTCAAACGATTTGAAGTGGGATAATGTTAGTATTTTTTTAAAAAAATTGTATTACTTTAAATTCCATCCAACTTAAAGTCCCATTAAAACTCTAATGGATGACTTGTATATAGAAGATTAAGATTTATAGGAAAAAGATAAGATATCGATTCTATCACAAGTTTGATTTGTTTTATTACACGAAACATATGTTAGCGCATATATAAACGGCAACTGTAAATTTACTTTGCGTAAATAGGGAAAAATATTTTAAACTATTGATATTTTTGGAATATACCTTAAATTAATTTCGTTCGTTAAAAATATTTTAATCTTTATTTCCGTCAATGAATAATACCAAAATGAGTTAACACCGTTGAGTTTTGATGATTCAACCGTTAAATGTCATCTGACATCCATGCGGCAAACCAAAACACAATAATACCTTAATCTATTGATTTTTTTGGAAAAATACCCCAAAGTATTAATTTTAGTTTAAAATATCCCAAAGTATTAATTTTAGTTAAAAATACTCAATCTTTAATTTTATTTATGAATTATCTCAAAACGAGTTAACACCAACAACTCCATTTGAAATTTGTTAATACCCCAAAGTAAAATTTCATTTATTTAGAACACATCAAAATCAATGATTTTGTATTGGAAAATTATTCCGTGAATATAACATATTTAAGAGTTCTTTAATTGTAAGAAGATATTTGTTCATGAAGTTATCCCGAAAGAATAACTAATTATGAATATTGTTGTACCCCGATCACACGGTCTTCTCAGCACTCCAAATGAGGGTGACTCGAGCCGCTGTGGTACGAAATAGCTCGAACCACACCTTATTTTTCGAAGGGCAAAGTCAGATAAGGAAACAACCAATTAAACATCAATTAGCCGGAATATTGAATTCTGATTGCACAAATCAAGGAAGGGGGGATTTTAAGCTTGAAGACGAGCAATTTATGAGGAATATTAGATACTTCCCATGTAAACACCCTTAATTCAGTTGTTTCCATGTGAAGGATTGATATTATTATAAATAAGAGGAAAAATAAACAAAATGGGGGTTCCCCGGCAGTTTGAGTAATCTCTTGTATTGAATTCGTATAAAATTTCCATCAAGTACTCTTTCAATCGAAAAATCTAGTTACAACAATTGGCGCCGTCTGTGAGAATTGAAAGAAGGAAAAGCAATGGACAGATCTGGATCAAGAAGAGAGATGGAATCTGTGAATGAGGGAAATTCTGCAATGAACAGGAGGAATTTTGAGGAGCACTTGCAGAGGATGCACGAAGAGATGGAAGAACTAAAAGAGCAAAACCGGAGAGTAACTCTAGATGCAGATAGACTGCGTGAGCAATTGGCTATGTACCAAGAGCAATCAGAACAGTTCACCAGTGATGAGCGACTCCGAACACATTCAGAAAATATCAACCGATCCACAAGAAGTCGTTCAGACAGTGAGAATGAGAAGAGAAGGGTCAAAAATCTGGAAGCAAAGGTGGAGGAATTAACTAAGGCGTTAACGGCCATACCGGGAATAGTGAACCCAGTCGCTAACGCTGCCGGGAATTACAACGACTCACCCTTCTCGAGTCGACTCGCTAATACCCCGATTCCTGAGAAATTCGTTATCCCTGCGATAAAAGCATACGACGGGACGACCGATCCCGATGAGTTCATGACCCTCTACAAGTTTAAGATGCAGACAACAGCAATACCAGAGGCTGTGCGAGAGGCCTGTATGTGTAGGAGTTTTGGGGCGTGCCTCGAGGGAGCGGCGATGCAGTGGTTTATACATCTGAAGGTTGGAAGCATCGCCTCATTCGCCGAGCTTCATACGCAATTTTGCTCTCAATTCTCGAGCAGCCGCAGAATCCGAAAACGGTCTGACGACCTCTATCAGATTGTGCAAAAGGAAGGTGAGTCGTTGCAGCAATATATAAAATGATTCAATGAAGTGAAGGTTTCGATCCCAAATTGTTTAGAGGAAACATCTATGTCTGCTTTCAAAAAAGGGTTGATACGAGGATCAAGTCTCTTCTGGAAGTTGGTGAAATATCCTTGTTCAACGTATCAGGAAATGATGTCAAGAGCGGAAGCGCAAATTCGAAAGGAGATCGAGGAAGAGAACTTTGGAAAAAGGGACAAAATAAGGCCCGCACTTCGGTCCGAAACGAATATAGGTCGATCGAATCGATTCGTGCCATATTCGAACCGTGGTGACCGAAAAGTAGCTAGTGCACCTGCAGCAGTGAAGGTCGGTTCGAAGCCATTTAGTTTGAGTGCGAACCCAATGGCTGTAATACAAGAAATGATGGCGTTGAGAGGCGAGGTAAGATGGCCTACAAAAGCCTTGGCTAGCACCGGACGGACACATCCCGAGAATTATTACGCATTCACCAGGACTACGGGCATAAGACTACCGAATGTAGGGATTTCCTAAGGGAAATACAAAGGCTGCTCGATCAAGGCCATTTGCAGCACTTGAAAGGGGAACAAAGAAACAACACTTGGAGGAGAGATAAGAGAAGAGAGGTGCGGGATAAGAACACCGCGACAGGAGCAAATCGCGTACCACTACCGAATGAGCCACACGTTGAAAAAACCATCCACATGATCTCGGGTGGACCACCCATGGCAGGACCATCACGAAATGCTTACAAACGCTATCGGCGAGAAGCAAGGGGAGTGAATTTGATACGACCATCTTGGTTATCCTCTGAAGAGATAACTTTCGGTCCATCCGACTCGGAAGGCGTCTGTCACCCACACGACGACGCACTGGTGATTGAACTACTGATTGCAAACTGCAGAGTGAAAAGGATCCTAGTAGACAGTGGAGCTTCCTCGAACCTAATATTCCTAAAAGCATTCAAAGGGATGGGAATATCGGAAAAGAACCTTACACCAAGTTCGAACCAATTGATAGGTTTCAGCGGTGAACAGTTGGTACCCGTTGGTGAGCTATTCCTGCCAGTGTACTCTGAAGGTATCAATCTTTCGGTACGTTTCCAGGTGGTCGACGTAGATTCTTGCTACAACGCAATCATGGGACGACCATGGATGCATGAACTGCAAGCGGTACCATCGTCCTTTCATCAAGTAATCAAATTCCCAACACCTTGGGGAATTCGGTCGATAAAGGGAGAGCAGCATACGACAAGAGATTGCTATGCGGTGACGCTTCGAACCATAGGAGTAATCGAGGCACAAGAAAGCCTGGAAGAGATTAACCTGTCTGAACAAGAATCTGAGTTCACATACATAGGGAAGAGTATCTCGGTCGACTCACGAGAAAGGCTGATCGCCTTCCTCCGGAGTCACAGGAATGACTTCGCGTACACCCACGCGGAGATGCCCGGAATCAATCTGAAGGTAATGTCGCATAAATTGAAAGTCGATCCGAGAATGAAGCCAGTCCACCAGAGGAGGAGGAGGTTTGCTCCTAGAAAAAATGCCGCAATCGCAGAAGAGGTGACGAACTTGCTAAAGGTGGGGTTTATAAGGGAAGTGAAGTGCCCAGAATGGTTAGCGAACGTGGTCGTGGTAAAGAAGAAAAATGGGAAAAACAGAGTGTGCGTCGACTACACCGATTTGAATAAGGCATGTCCAAAGGACCTATTCCCTCTCCCGCATATCGACCGACTGGTGGATTCGACTTCAGGATATGAAGTGATGTCTTTTATGGACGCATTCTCCGGGTACAATCAGATTCGAATGTACCCGCCAGATGAAGAAAAAACGGCATTCATGACAAATCAAGGCATATACTGCTATCGGGTGATGCCATTCGGGTTGAAAAATGCTGGTTCAACAAACCAAAGGTTGATGAATAGGATGTTCGAACCACTTATCGGGAGGTCGATGGAAGTATACATCGACGACATGATTGTAAAATCGTCGAGCTTGGAAGAGCATCTCGAGCAACTGAATGAGACATTCGACATTTTGTAGAAATTCAGTATGAAACTAAACCCTTTGAAATGTCAATTCTGAGTGACATCGGGAAGATTCTTGGGTTATATCATAAGCAGGCAAGGAATCGAGGCGGATCCGACACAAATCAGAGCGATACAAGAAATAAAGCCACCCAACACGACGAAAGAGCTCCAGAGAATGATTGGTAAGTTGGCCGCGCTGAGTAGATTCGTAGCTCGCTACTCGGATCGTACCTCCAGGTTCTTCGAACTGCTAAGAAAGTCCAAACGGTTCGAATGGACTGAGGAATGTGATGGAGCTCTGTCTCAGATGAAGGAATACCTTTCCACCGCGCCGGTAATGTCCAAGCCAGATGAAGGAGAAACTCTGCAACTATACTTGGTGGTTTCAGAAAGGGCGGTGAGTGCCGTGTTGATAAGAGAAAGAGAGGGATCACAATACCCAATATACTATGTAAGTAGGGCGTTGGTCGATGTAGAGACACGCTACCCAACTCTGGAGAAATTTGTGCTAGCGCTTGTAATGGCGTCGAGGAAGCTTCGGCCGTACTTCGAAGCGCATGAGGTGATCGTCGTATCAAATTTTTCGATAGGAGCATTCTGAGCAAACTGGAATTATCTGGCACGATGATGAAGTGGGCTGTGGAACTTGGGGGGTATGGTTTGAAATTCGAACCAAGACGAGCCATCAAATCGCAGATTCTCGCTGATTTTATTGCTGAGTATACCCCGGAAATGCATCTACAAGCAGAGGTCGAGTCAGCAATGACGGAAGGATCAACCGGCCACTGGATACTACATGTCGACGGTTCGAGCAGCTCGAGGGGAGCCGGGGCTGGGATATCCCTGACATCACCAGATCAGACTATGTACCAAAGAGCGATAAAGTTTGAATTTCGAGCTACTAACAATGAATCAGAAAACGAAGCCCTAATAGCAGGCTTACAATTAGCGGCAGAGATGAAGGTTAGAAAACTTCAAGTGAAATCGGACTCACAATTAATTGTAAACCAACTCACCGGCTTGTTCCAAGCTCGAGATTGCAGGATGTTGGCATATCACGAGGTTGCAAAGGGGATGGAGTCAAAATTCGATGAAATAGCTGTGGAGCACATCCCCAGGGAACTCAATATTGAAGCAGATGCGATGGCGAACCTGGCAGCTGCATCAAACATGAGCTCATCTCGACTCATTCCATTAGTGATCGCACTATGGCCAGCCACTCGCGACAGAGCGTCTCTAGGGATCGAAGATGCCGACCAAATAAATGCAACTACGAGTTCAACCTCGTGGATGGATCCAATAAAGTCGTACTTGAAAGGATCCAATTGCGAGCAAGGAGCGGAGTTTGCAAGGGTCGCCAGAAGGGCGGCACGATTCAGAATCCTGAATGACGGGTTATATAAGCAATCATTCGAGGGTCCACTCCTCAGATGTGTCGGCGAAAATGAAGTCGAGGAGGTGCTGTCCGAAGTGCATTCAGGAAGTTGCGAGAACCATGCAGGCCCGAGGAGTTTATCGCATCGGGTCATTTCTGCGGGTTTCTATTGTCCGACTCTTAGGAACGATTCAAAAGAATTCGTAAAAAAAAGTGAGAGTTGTCAAAAGTTTGCAAATCTGAGCAACAAGAAAGCAGAGTTCCTTCATGCAAACGTTCCAGTGTGGCCATTCCACCGATGGGGAATCGACATCATTAGCAAAATGCTGAGAGCTAGAGGAGGAAAGGTATACGTTGTGATAGCAACAGACTCATTTACTAAGTGGGTCGAGGAAGAATCGCTTGCTAGAATACGAGACATCGAAATGATCAAGTTCATCTGGCAGCACATAGTGTGTCGTTTCGGATTGCCGAGAGAAATCATAACGGACAACGGAAGACAATTCACTAGCAAGAAGTTCAAAGACTACTGCGCGAACTTGGGAATCAAACTGTTATACTCCACTCCGAGATACCCTGAGGCAAATGGGTTGGCAGAGTCAACGAATAAGACGATACTGAGCACTCTCAAGAAAAAGTTAGGCGATGCGAAGTCAGCTTGGGTAGACGAACTACCCGCAGTACTGTGGTCGTATCGCACCACTCCAAAGACTAGCACAGGAGAAACCCCATTCGCGCTGGTGTACGGTACAGAAGCAGTGTCTCCGATCGAGGTCATAATACCAAGTCCACGAGTGGAGTGGTTCGATGAGGAGCAGAATAATAAGAAAAATCTCAAATCACTCGAAATTTTGGATGAGAAGAGAAAGGAGGCACTTGAAAAAATGAAGAGAAGGCAAGGGATAGTCGACCTCTGCTACAACAAAGCGGTTCGATTAAGAGCACTGAATGTGGGAGATTGGGTGCTGAGGCAGGTTTTCCAAAACACACAGGAGACTAACTCTGGAAAGTTGGGACCAAATTGGGAAGGACCGTACATCGTATCCGAGGTGGTGAAGAATGGAGCTTATCGTATAAAGACTCCAGGAGGTCGAGAGATCCCAAACGCTTGGAACATCAAGTATCTTAGAAGATTTTACTTTTAATGTATTTGAGCATGAATAAATGAAATAAAAACTAGCTCCTTGCTTCACATTCTAATAGCATCATTGTATCGTAGCAAAATACATCACACCAAATAAAAGTCAAAAGACGAAGTTAAACGAAACATGAAATAAACGCTGAACACACTCAGCTACAAGCACATCAAAAGATGGATCTCAAGGAAGTGTCTTGTCCTGCTTATCATCCTCGCGATTCTTCGAGCGGGCTTCCTCATCACGATCCCCATCATGATCGGATTCCGCATCAGAAATCTCGTCTTCGGAGTCGGCCGGGAGGAAGCTCAAATCCAAATCAGGGTACTTCTCCAAGATTGAAGCCTTGATGTTAGTTGCAGCTAACTTAGCCATATCGTCGAAAACAGGGCGACCAGCATAAGTATTCATCAATTCATAAAGGTTCAAACCTTCGCCGTCCGACTTAGCCTTTTCAAATGCATTTCGTACCAACTGAAGTTCCTGCTCCCGACTAGCCAATTGTGCGGCTTGGGCATCTCGAAACAGCTTCTCAGACTGCAACTCATTCTCCACGGCGAGTTTCGCAGACTCGAATTGATCGAGGCGCTCCTTAGTGGCCGCAAGCTCCTCCTTCACAAGACTTAAGGATTCGAGAGCATCAGCTCACTCTCGTTCGGCAACCCCGAGAGAAGTGGCGATAGAAACACGGTTACGTTTCTCCTCCGCTATCGCTTGAACAGAACCAAAAAACACGGACCGTAGCACTTCAAGATTCTGAAAACACACCAACATAGAAATTCGGTCAAACGAACCGCGAAATGAAAAGGGCCATTAAATGAATGAAATTACCTTGAGGGAACTGTGAGAGAAATTTATAAACTTATTGATCGCACCGATAGAAGTTGGCCAAGGAGGACCCGCCAATGCGACTCGAAGAAAAGTTGGAAAGTCAGTCTTGCCAACCACGGCAAGTCGACGATCTCTGGTCAACTGCTCTACCCGCTCGACATCGACTTGGGGGGAGGATAGCATGCGGGACGAATCGGCAATTTTGTCGACCTGCACATCATCCGTGTTTTGATGAGTCAAGTCAAGAATTTCATGTACCTCGACGACTGGGCCTTTCTGCATCTCGGTTCTCCTCTTCCTTCGGTTCTCCAGAACTTCATTGTCTCTAGAATCCACCTCCTCGAACCGGTCCTTAGAGGCAACTTCCGAAGTAACCCACTTCGAGGCATCAGCATCCTCTGAATTTTTCCTCTTTCTTTTATGTTTCATTCCCGCACGACGTTGCGACAAACGGATTAACTCTTCGGGAGTCATCTTCGTCATATCTTGAACCCCAGAGATGTCTACCCAACGGGACCCGGTGAGACGATCGATATCCTGAAGCGGTCCTTAAAGGCAACTTCCGAAGTAACCCTCTTCGAGGCATCAGCATCCTCTGAGTTTTTCCTCTTTCTTTTATGTTTCATTCCCGCACGATGTTGCGACAAACGGATTAACTCTTCGGGAGTCATCTTCGTCATATCTTGAACCCCAGAGATGTCTACCCAACGGGACCCGGTGAGACGATCGATATCCTGAAGCGGGTACTTGTAAGCTTTAGCGATACGATATCTTTCGTCTCTAGTGAGAGCGGGACGAGGTGGACCTGCAAAAGAGGAGTCGGTGAGAATTACATAACCAAATACAATAATTAAAACTTACGGGAGGCAACTCGAAGTGTCACGGAAAGAGTAGACTGCTCGGATGGAATTTGCACATAAAAAAAATATCGACCCAACCAGCACTGTTGGTCGAACAGCCCTTAATCAAAGGCTTGTACGAGCTGCTCGAGTGCTTCGAAAAGAAGTAGTAACTCTCCCCACTCTGTGCGTGCAAATTATACAACTCAGCAAACTCCCTCGCGGAGGACGCTCCGAAACCCAGGTCGTGAAATATGAGTAATGCTCCCATCATGTGCCTCCACGCCATCGGAGCCAACTGAATAGGGGC